>ML994774.1:0-96564 GCA_010093925.1 Zopfia rhizophila CBS 207.26
AAAGCTCTACACAAAACTCTAAATACAATATAAAAACTAATTTCAATTCAGTGTAGGAGTTAATTTCAATTTAGTGTAAAAGCTAATTTCAATTTAGTATAAAAGCTAATTTCAATTTAGTATAGAAGCCAATTTTAATTTAGTATAGAAACTAATTTCAATTTAGTATAGGAACCAATTTCAATTTAATATAAAAGCTAATTCTAATTTAATATAAAAAAAAAGAAAGTAAATAAAGCTTATATAGTATTTTATTGTTTTATATAGTAAATTAGTAGTAGCTAGTAATTTAAAACTATAGTTTAAAATATACGTACTACGTGTAAAAAGTGAACTAGATATGAGATATATAATATACTTAGCGTTAAATTTACAAAATACACGTAATAAACAAATCATATAAATATTACAAATAATAATAAAAGCTTTAGAGAATATAATCACGTATTTTATAGTATTTTATAAGATAGTATTATGTTTAGCAGCTTAATGCCACTTTAAAGTTAAAACTATAAACTATAGAATAGAATACGTAAAATACACAAATAGCAGCTAATTACTATTAAATACTATAAAAATACCACTAATTTTTTTTCTAATAAATATATAAATATATAATATAATAAAAAATTTTATAGAAAAAGCTTTCTTAAAAGACTCTTATTAGATATTATAAATAGTTACTATAACAACTATATAAAATAGAATTTTTTTTAAATTACATAAAATTAAATTAATAAGTTATAATTATATAATATTAATTTATTATAAAGTACTATTTCAGTTATATAAAATTAAAATAATAGTATAATAGTATACTATTATATATTTTATATTATATGTATAGTTAGTAAGTATTAGTTACTAATCTTTATATTATTTATTTACTTTATACAAAATTCTTTTTTTAGTATTTTTTTTATAACTGTTTAAGTTTTATATATAGTAAACTAATCTAATTTTACTATAAGTTTAAATATTACTACTTATAGCTTTTTATAATAAATACTATATATAAAAAGCTAGTTTAGTGTATTACTACTGTATATAGCTTTTACTTAATTTTACCAAATATTAATTATAGTAATAACTTTTATAAAATAACAAATTATTTTAAAAATAATATAAACAAATTTAGTTTTAACTTTTTATAGTAAATAATTACAAATTTTAGTAACTTAATAAAAATTTTCATAAAATAACTACAATATTAGCTAATAAGCTAGAAATTTTTTTCTAAAAAAATGCTGTTAAATTTGGAACTAAGAAGCTAACTATATACTAAAAAAGGGTTATTAATTATTTAAGCCCTATTCTACTACGTTGTTGTAACGATCCTTTATCTTATTTTACGATTAGACTAGGTTAAAACCTACTAGAAATACTTTTCCACTTACCACAAAAAGGCTAAAGCATTAATGAAGAAAGTCTTTGAAACATACTTTAATATGGTGGAAATAAGATAACTCAACTTCTATTAACGCGGAGGAAGGTTCCCGGCAGCAGCTATTATAATGAGTAATATGCGAGGACATTATTTGTCGATTTTACTATTCTTACTAGCGACAAGGAACACAAACATGCACGGTGAGCGAACGAGCCAGAGTTATATTATAGTGCTCTTCGCGAGAACTTGAAGAAAGAAAATGAGCTCATTAACTCCCTACTTGCCTAGTGGCTAAAGGAGCGTAAGAAGGACTATCTTATCTTCTTTAAAGTAGCCTTCGACTTTCTGTCAATTCTCTGCACTAGCCGTGAGTGCGAGCGAAGTTTTAGTGCAGCTAGGAGGACTGTTATAGACAACAGAAACTTGCTGGCAAATGTAATAATTGAGGCGTTGCAGCTGCAGAAGAACTGGCTGCGCAATGGCGTCGTCAAAAGTGAATTGGCGAAACTCATCTCATACATTAAAGGCCTCCTTGCGCTTTCTGCACCCGATACACCCTCTGGAGAACTCTCCGGCGTCGAAAACGCTAGCAAGTGACCCGTACAGCCGTACTACGGCTGTACGGGCCGTAATCAGTTTCAAATCGACCAGTCCGTACGTAACTACCTCAAATTTGACCCGTAATTTGCCTCTGAAATTGACCGGGCCATAGATAACTGACTGTTGGAAACGCTGGTTTGGTTGCTGCCACTTGATATATTGCCAATGTGTGGCACATTAGAAGAATAAAATTCAGACACGATTTCGGATTAACTTCTGGGGATAAGTAATTATTGATTAATGAGGAAGTTTCGAGTGAGGTTTAGAAATTGGGTTGGTTGCTGGGAAGATGGAGCTTTAAAATATATCGTACCTCTTGCTAGCGCATTCCAGTGCTAATAATGTGACCAAGTCTATATAATTGCCACGACTTCTTTGAAAGGGCCCAACTTTGAGATGTCCCACTTTGATCCATAGTGTGCCTTTCGAGGTCTTATCTCCAGCACCCCTATACGTGTGTCTGAGGCCGGAATCTCACTGTGTTTTAATATGAGACTATGCCCGTTTTCCATGGTCCCTTTACATACGGAAATGCTCAAAACAAACAATGGGATCTGTCCATCGAACTCATGCTCTGGTTCATCAACGTCCGCATCCACTTTCCAATCGTTTAATAAGGAAAGAGCACGAAGTGGATCTATCATTGGCTTTAGAGACAATATATGTGCGCAGTACTGTGTTAGGAACCCTAATCTTACGGGGACCAAGGGTCCTTCAATTTTAATATGCCCACTCTTCAAAATCCCAAAAGGATTCAAATTTCCGAGCTCTTCATCGAGAGTTCCGTCTCCGTATCCCGGCTGACTTTGCACTATAGGGCAATTGGCAATTCCGATATCCAGAAGCCGCTTAAATAATCCGATGATGCGTCTTCTTTCATTGTGTCAGCAATGCCGCCGATTGCTGCAAGTCGGTCCATCGTGGAAGTGAGTTGCTTCCGCGTATACTCTTTAATGTATATGTGCCACAGGTACCTAGGCATTGATTCCATCTGGCTGTAAAAGCTGCTGCTACCTCTACGACGTGTTGGGCGAAAGCTGGACTCAGAGCACATTCCTTCTTTGCGCTCTCAGAGTATTTCTATAGTTGTGAAATGTATGGTTTCTGGAGAGAGCATCCATTCCTGGAAAGCCCAAGCACGTTGGGGAAGCGGCTGCCCAGTCTCGAAATCAGATTAAGACCGACCGATCATCCCTTACAAACATATACATCATTATCCTTCGGCAGATGGATGATCAAAGTCTGTGTTTCATCAAAGATTGTTCGTTGTGACTTTGAATGTGTGCCTTCGCTGTCAAGCGAACCATCGGCTGCTAAAGTCAAAATAGCATTGGAGTAGATCGAGCTCATTTGCGCCGACTGTATAGCCTCAGAGAGCAGGCATTGCGATAGCCGACTCTGACCCAATAATTTTACAAAATGTTTGATAATGCCGAGTATAGGATATCTACGTGAAATCCGAGCCTTTTTTGATTAAAGCTTAACAGCAGCACTTACTTTTGTAGATAGTTAATGGCTTACTGAAAGAGAATGTTTGACATATTCAATTAGTGACAAATGATTCTCCTGGTGACGATACTATGCTTTGCACATGGCATAGCACTGTAACCAAGTAAACATTAAAGTTAAGCAGTAAATATAGTATCGAATCGTAATTTCAGATGTGAAGAAAAGCACAGTAAAATTTCGATAGCTTTCGGGCTGAGACAACGCACATGGCACTACTCAAGCGCCCCGGTAGGTAGGAAATCACGTGTATTCGCCACCACCTCGGAGATCTCCGCGGAGTGGCAAAAGGTCAACACCATGAGCCTAGAGATGTCACGATAGGCCAGAAATTAGGGGTTTTTGGTAGTTTATCCATAGAAGTTGTTATTGCCACGGTTTTCTATACATTGCTGAAGCTTTTTCTTAAACCTCCAGCACTTATTATTAATCGTACGCTGTGAGAGCTGCTGCCATGAGAATATAATCTCACCCACGATTGTTTCTCATGTTAAGACGCCGTCATGAGCAGCTGCTCTTAGGTCTTTGAATCAATCCTTAAGAGGATCCCAGCAGCGCTTAATTCTGTTAAGATCTGGTAAGAGAGGCGGCTAGTTAATAATCCGCACACGTCCTTAATAGAGCTCTCTCTCCTTAACAGTGAAGCGCTTCACCTTAACGTGAGAAGAGGCATTATCCTTTATAATATATATAACTCTACTAGTCTCTTGCGTAATCTTATCTGCCCATGGGTATAGCTTTAGCTTTAGAATATTCTTATAATAATAATACTAGTTAATTTCTCTCTTACCCTTCTTATTATGAACTGCTCTCTTAAGCTTGAACTCTCACTTAGGTCTACATGGCATCCGCTGGCGGCTAGAAGGTAGAGAATTCTTATAATCTAGTTACTATATATTAGTATTAAGCTCTCGTAGAACGTAGTTCTTATGTATATCTAGCTATATTACTTTCTATCTTATACTAGCCTCTTACTTAGTAATCTCTATGTTTTCTTAATTTATAAGCTAGTTATTAACATCTCTTTCTATCTCTATTTTTTTTTCTTATATATGAAAGAACCCTAGTTAATATCCCTTATAGATATAATCTTAAAACATAATGCTATTAAAGGTCTTTAGTGGAGGATATAAGTAGTTAAAGAGATTACTATTTTTTAGTATAGAGATTTTACTATACTTTCTATAGTAGCAGCTCTCTACTAATATTTTATCTATAAATATAAAGATTATAATATATAGCTTACTAATTACCTACTTAGTAAAGATAAGTTAAGTTTTTTGATAAGTAGAATTAAAATAAATCTTTTATAATAGCGCTCTTTTCATAATCTCTTATTTCTTAAAAATTCTATACTTAATAGTATATAGTATTCTCTTATCTATTATTTATTCTATAATTCTTATAATCTCTTACTATAGCATATTCTTATGTTTCTTATCTAAAATAGTAAGTTTTATAATCTTGTTTACTATTTCTTTATATTCTAGAAATCATTCTTCGTAGCCAGCAGGCGGAGGATTATTAATATACTATAGTAAAAAACTAAGTATAAAATTCTTTAGGTCTAAATTTAGGTCGTAATTAGCACATTTAAGAACACATTTAATAAACTTCTTAATAGTAGAAAATAAGTAGTTTATTATTTTTTTTTAAAATAGCTATTTACCTATAGTTCTTATAGCATAAGGCTAGGATAACTTTTTATAACTATAAGTTTATAAGAAAAATAAAAGGTATTTTACGTAATTAAAAAAGCTTTATATTATTAATAAAATCTAGATTTTCTAACTCTTAAGTGTGTGTTAAGTTCCTGTTAAGTCTTTAAAACTTATATAATATATAATTTTCTAGCTTCTGAACCTAACATAGCTCCCTATAAGTAACTTACTAAATACAAAAAAAAAATTAAATAAATAAATAAATAAATAAATAAATAAATAAATAAATAAATAAATAAATAAATAAATAAATAAATAAATAAATAAATATATATAATTTATTACTTATTAATATTATTATATAATGAGCTTATATGATTCTAATTCTATTAATATTTAATCTCTTATATCTAGTATCCCCGTTTTATAGAGAATACTAGTGTCTAATAATATAAGTATAGATAATAACTTAGTTATAACTAAAAATTACTTCTACTACTTAAAAACGCTAGTTTTTATTATTTTTTTAATACTACTATTAAAACTTACACTTATAAAGTATACGTAAAAGGTAACTACTAAATTTAATACTATCCTTAACAGTAAACTTAATATATAATATCTGTTTATATAATAGAGGCTATAAGCTTTAATTAATTAGCTAGTAAAATAGACTACTTAATAGTAGTAGAATATTAATCTCTTAAAGTAGTAGTAATACAACTAGCGGGAGTAGAGTACCGCTTAAAAAAATTAACTTAAATATATTAAAAATCTATTAAATAAACTCTTATTATGTTTTTATTAATTAGTATTATTATTACTACTACTAACTTATATAGTAGCCCTTTAATTTAGGCTAATAACTTCTATACCTAATCATAATATTCTAAAGTATTTTATATAAGAGATTTTTATATATTATAATAATACTACAAAAACACTCCACCCAAAGACTCTTATATAAAAAGTTAATAATATAAAGAAATTAGTAACTTTAAATATAATTATTATAGTATACCAGCTTTTAAGCAGTGATTTTATCTTTATAATAGACTTAGTAAATATAAAAAGATAGCTAAAAATAGATACTATATAGCTATAAGTACTTAAAGAGAGTTTATAGCTAAATAGAAAAAAGTTTCCTATACTAGTATATAGTATACAGCTAAAAGACTTTAATGCTAGGTAATAAGAGTAGGTAATTAAATATATTTATAATAATAACTGCTAGCTAAAGTAGGTGGGTGTAGAAATACTAAAAATCTACTAGCTATACTACTTCTTATAAAATAAGTAGATTTATAAGGCTCTAATTATAAATACTATTAGCCTAAAATAAATAAACTAACTTATAGATAAAGAATTTTTATAGTACTTTAAGCTTAGGTAATATAAGCTATTCTATAGTGCCTATAACCTTACCTAGTACTTTAAGTATTAAAAGTATAAATATATAACTAAGTACTATTAGTTATAGTAGTAATATAACTACTATATAGGCTTTACCTATTCTAATAAAAAGTATAATATTAGAGAGAAAGAGGAGACACTAATGTATACTACTTATAATAAATAATATATAACTTAAAACTATAGTTATTTAGAATACTATAAGTAGTAAAAGAGAACTTAGTTTATATATACTACTTAACCGCATAAGTATAACTATAGCTTTTTAAAAACTATAGTTATATTTCTATAAATAATAAGCTTTTTAAAGTATATTTATTATAATATCTTAATTAAGTTTATAGCTATGTCTTTTTTTATATCTCTCTTTATATTTATTAAGCCTGTAAAGTAAAAATATAGTAAGCCTCTAAATTAGTCTATACTAAGCTTTAAGGATTAGTTACTTAATAATTAGTTTTTACAAAACATATTTTAAGATAGCTTATAGAAATAAACTATAGAATTCTTTTTAATACTAAAGAGCTACTATATATAGACTACTATATATATACTAATTAAAAGTTTTTAGTTTACTAAAATAGTTTTCTTTTTATATTTATTTATTTTAGAACTGCATACTGCTGTTACGAATAGTAATAAGATAATTAATAATTTAGTTAAAAAGATAACTATACTTAAAAAGTTAAGAGAACTAGCAGTAACAGCTAATAAAGCTCTAAAATAGAAATATATATTTAAGCTTAAAAGGAAGAATTATAAGTAAGCATAGGATATATTAGTATAAGCTAAAATATAAGCTAAAAAGTAAGAATAGAGATATAGAACTATATAGAGAGATTTAGAGCATCCTGTTATATAATAAGAAGGGCTTAATAAATAGAGATAGAATAAGATAATAAAACCTCTAGCAGCTCTAGCAGCCTCTAGTAGTATCTAATATACTATTAACTAATACATAATATACGTATAAGGGATTTACTATAAGTATAAAACATTAAATAGCTTATAGTTACTTTAATTCTTTATAATTACTCTAAAATTAAGATTTATACCTTAAGTGAAATAGTTTAATACTATTCTATTAAATCTTAACTTACTATATTTACTTCTTTCTATCTTTACTAAGTTAATTAACTTTTACTAAGTCTAATAAGCTATCTAATCTAGAAGTAAGAGAACTAACTAAAGTGTTATATAATTAATTAGACAGCTAGTTACTAGTATAATTTATATTAGTAAGTTAATAACTAGTAATATTATAACTACTATCTTAAGAGAGTAGAAGAAGTAGTTAGATAGATTCTAATAACTAATTATTAAATACCTATAATAACCTACTATAAGAATAAATAGGAACTTTATTCGTCAGAAGAAAGTAGTAATAAAGAAAAAATTATAATAAGACTTTTATTTATAACTAGAAGTATATCTAAAGGAACTAAGAGTAGATAATAAATTATCTAAGAATAAAAAGTAGCCATTATAGAGTTACGTGACGCCTTAATAAATCTATAATAATAAATTAGAATAAATTAAGAAAGAGAAATAGTAAAGATATAGTCTTTTAAAAAGTTTAATAGTAACTAGAATAAACTTAAAATCTTCATGGCAATAATAGACTTATACTATTAGTTTAATTAGAAATTATTTTTAACTAACTAGGATTAGATTTTAGCAGCTGGTATAAATATAATAGATAAAACTATATAATAGTTTAAACTACTAGTAAGAAACTATTTAGCTAATAGAGATCTTAACTAGGAAGTAGCAGAGCTAGCTAATTATAATAATAATATATAATAAGCTTTTAGGAGTTATGAATATTTTAAGTAAGAAATAATTATTATCTTTAAAAAAATTAATAAGAAAACTAAAGTAATCTAAAAACTTTAATAACTTAAGTAATAGACATTAGCAGCTAACTATATAGTAGAGTTTAAATAAATCTAATTATAACTTAATTAGATAGACTAACTATTGGTTATAATATACTATAAAGAACTAAAATATAGAATTAAGAATAAAATCTCTAGAGAAAAACGACTAAGTATCTTGCTAGAAATTATTAAATAAATAGTAACTATTAATAATTACTAGTATTAACAGAAGTAAAAGAAAAAAGCACGCGGAAGATTAGTAATTTATATACTTAAAAAAAATAGAAAAGACAACCGAATCTATAATAAAATAGATATTAATATTAAACAGATATTTATTAGGAAAAGGTAAGGAAAGTAAATTAAAAAATAAATAAAACACTATACACGCAAGGCTTATCTAGAATGCAGAAAATAAAAATATTTTATTAAAGACTATAACTAATAATAATTAGATATTAAGAAGGCCTATATTTAGACTAAAGCATAAAAGAAAATTAAGATAGCTATAATTTAAGTAAAATAAGTATAAGATATAATAACATAAAAGGCTATTACATAATGAATTTAGAAAGAGTAATATTAAATCTACAGGAGTTATATACATCTTAATTAAAAATATAAAATACTATATTAATAAGTAAAAGATTATCTAGTAGAATGATTTAATAATATAATTACTATAATACAAGAAGCAGCAGTTTGATAATATAATACTAAGATTAAAAAAGAAATATAATAATTTTATAAGATTATAGAACAGGAAGGTGGACTCTTTAGAAAAGAAAACTAAAAATTCAGATAAAAAAAGAATTATAAGATAAAAAAAGGGAAAGAATTTATATTTATAATAATTATATAGTAAGTATATTAAGAACACTATTAGATATATAAATCAGAATACTATTAAAAAGAATATTATATTACTAAATACTAAGAGATTATTTTAAGAAATGGAATGTATAAATACTAATAAGTACTACAGTTAGCAGAGAATAAGTAATATAAAAGACTAAATAAATAAAAATTCGCTATATAGATAAACGAAATCTATAGATAAATATTTATACTAGTTATAATTAATATAACATACTACCATCCCATCAGACACCTAGAACTAGGATAGGATTAAAAAAAAGAGAAGAAAAAACCCTCTTACTAATACTATAAATATAAGACAATAATACTGTAAACAGGGCAATAAAACAGAAATACTAGATATATATAATACTAGATTATATAGGAGTAGACTATAGATAGAATAAACACGCCATCCATATTAAAAGACTAAAGATAAGAAAAGTATTATAATAACTAGTATATAAAAAAGAATTTAATCTATAATAAGAGCTAGTTTATATGGATTTAGAAGATAAACTACAGAATTCTAGTTCAAACAAGCACAAGCAATTATTATAGAATAAGTACTAAATAGAATATTAATTATACTAAACTAAATACTATTAAAAAAAATAGTTAGCTACAGAGTCGCATAAGAAACTCATATATTAAAAATGTTTTTTAAGATAGAAATGCTAGGATTATAGAGAATAGGCTAAAAATATATATAAAATACTTAATAAAGAAGCATGCTAACTCTAGAGATGCCTAATTTATAAACCTAAAAAGAAAATACTAAAGAAATAACTACCACTTAGAAGTTAACTATAAATAAAAAACTAGAAAACTAGTAGACTATAACTAAGCCACTAAAAAGCCAAGAAAAGATTAAAAGAAATATTTTAATTATATATATATAACTATACTAAAGGAAATATAAGAATAAGCTATATATAAATATATGTATTAATAGTAATTAAATACTAACACTCATAAACAATAAAGCTAGCAAAATACTTATATTAAATAAGTAAATATAGAGATATTAGATACTAACTAGAGTTTTAGACAAACCTGTATAAGTAAGACACATAGATAATAATCTAGTAATATTTAAAAAAAGTCTAATTAATTTTAAAATATAGAATATATAACTATTTAGGTAACAGGTTACTAGAATAACTGCTATATTAAAATCATAAATCTAGATAGTAAGAATTTTATCTTAGAATAAAACTAGCTAGCATAATAGAACCTAACTATTAATTAAAAAAGAAAAACTATAGGAATCAGGAATAATTACCTTAGACGGTAATAATAAGTAATAATATAAATAAAAAGGATAATACTTTATAATACTAAATTCATTATACTAAAGAAGTACTAAAAGAAATTTAGAGAATAATTCTTTAAAAAAGCTAAAAATTAACTCCTAAAATACTAAGACTAGGACTATAAAATTACGCTTAAGGAGGAAATGAATTTAAAACTAGAACCATTATATCAGGTACCTATTTACTAATAAAAAGAGTTATGAAAATTTCTGTAAGAAAATTAGTAAAAGGGATATATATAAACCAGCTAAAGCAAAATAGCTTTACTAATACTCTTTATACTAAAAAAAAAATAGTAAATTACAGTTATATATTAACTATAAATATTTTAATAAAGCTATAGTAAAAAATTGTTATCTAATATTATTAATATTAAAACTTATAAATAAACTCAGAGAAGCTAAGTGGTTTAGTCTCTTTAATATTAAAAATAAAAATATTACTAGATATAAATAGCTAAGGAACACAAATAGATAATAATATTTAAAATAAAATATAAATTATTTAAGTATTTAATTATACTAATAGGACTTATTAATGTATTAGTAATATTCTAGATAATTATTAACTACGTACTAAGAGAATACCTAAATGTATTTATAATAGCATATCTTAATAATATACTTATATACACGAATAGAACGCTAGAGGAATATATTAAGTATATTAAATAAATATTACAGAAGCTCAAAAAGCACAGGCTATATATTTAAATAAAAAAGTATATATTTTATAAAATAGAAATTAAATTCTTAGGATACTTAGTATCCTAAGATAGAATAGCAGTTAACTTAAATAAAGCTAAAAATATTCTATCTTAGCTAATACTAATAAATATAAAAGAAGTTTATTCTTTTCTTAGATTTATAAGGTTTTGTAGATAGTTTATTAAAAATTACTTAAAAATCACATCACCCTTAACGGAATTGCTTAAGAAAGATTAATAATTTAAGTAAAAATAATACAAAAAAACACTTTTAGAATACTAAAGGAAATATTCTAATAACTACTAATATTAAAAATATTTAATTTATGACTTTAAATAGAGATATATATAGACGTATTAGATAAAGCTATAGAAGCTATCCTATTATAAATATAAAATAATAAATATAAACATTTAATAGATTTCCTATCTTATAAATTAATAACTATTAAGTTAAACTATGACATTCATGACAAAGAACTATTAGTAATAGTTTAAGTATTTAAAAAATAAAGATATTACTTAAAAGGAGCCAAGCACCAGATTGTCGTATATTTAGATTATAAGAATCTAATAATATTTATAATAACTAAGAAGTTAAATTAATAATAAATTAGATAATAAAAACTTGTTTTAACTTTTAACTTTTAAATACTTTATTAATTAGAAAAAGAAAATATAGTAGCTAATGCACTTAGCTAATAAACAAACTACATAAAAAATATACTAGAGATTTATAATATAATATTTAGATATAAAGACTAGACGGATTCTTAAGTAGCTTATAAATAGATATTAAAACAATAGTCATTATTAAAAACACCTAGAAAAAATAAATAAGGAATTTTAATAATAGATAGCTATAGTAGAATTTAGACTAAGAAATAATCTATATATTAGATATATTATAAACTAAACTTATTAAAGACTAACACTTAGCTAAAATGCATAGATATTAAGAAATTAAAAAAACTATAGAACAGATTAACAGACATTTTTAGATTCCTAGAATATAAAAAAAGATTAGAAGTATTCTTTTAGAATGTATTAAGTACAAAAAGAATAAGATATTAAAACATAAGAAATATAAACTTATATAACTAATTTCTTCACTAGACTAACTATAAGAGTTAGTTATAATAGACTTTATTATAAAAATACTAATAATAACTACCTTTTAAGGCTAATAGTATGACATGATATTAGTTATAGTAAACTAACTTATAAAGTATATATACTTTAAACTAATATATATAGAGGTTAAAGCAGACGAATTAGTGGCATTACTAATTAAACTTTTAATTATATAATATAGATTACTATAAGAATTTATTATAGATAGAGATAAATTATTTATATTAATATTCTAAAAAACGTTTATAAGAAAGCTAGGGGCTGAATATCGCCTCTTAATAGTATTTTACTTATAAATAAATAGATAAATAGAACGGACAAATCAGACACTAGAATAATACCTATAAATATACGTTAATAAATAATAAGATAATTAGATTAAATTACTACTAATAACTAAATTTATTTACAACTCTGTAAAGTCATTAACTACTAGAAGATTATTATTTTTTATAAACTATAATTATAAGCCTACAGCTTATTAAGAACTATAAAAACTAAATAAAATATTAAAATTAGTAAAGAATAAAGATTAAGAAGTTATAATAACTTTACTAAAAAATAGTAAGGAAAATTACCTAGAAAGGAGACCTTAGTAAATAATAGAGAAAATAAATTCAGAATTAAGAGACTAATTTTTAAAAAAAAGAATAAAGCTTTCTTATTATAAAAAAAATTAGAAATAAAATAACCATTAAAAAAACTGGATCATATTAAATTAGGACTATTTAGGGTTAAATAATAAATAAAATTTATAAACTATAAACTATAACTATCTAAGAATATAAAGATTTATTTAGTTTTTTATATTTTAAAATTAGAACCAGCACTATAAAATGCTAAACTATAGATAAAACTTAAACTTAAGAAAATACTACTAAGTATAAAGTCTAATAAATTCTAGACTATCAGTAGTTTAGACGTTAGTGGAAGTATTTAGTTAAATAGAAAAACTATAAACATAAAAATAATATATAAAAGCTAATTAGGAACCTAAGAAATAGTTTAAAGCTAATTAACTAATACTATTAAATAAACTAAAAAAAACTTACTTTATAGTTATATCTTAAAAATAAAGTAACTATAGGGTATTTTATTTAAAACAAAAAAACAAAAAAAGTAAAGTAATAAGCTAGAAAGAAATCTAAACTATAGATTATAATATATAAATTTCTTAATCCTAAGAATAAATCTCTTTCTTTTTAAGAGCTTAGACTTCACGAATTAAAGTTATCTCTTAATTAAATATTTTCTTTTCTTTTAAATCCACCTGTGCGAGCTCATGATGAAGTTGTAATTTATAAATATAAAACTTAAAACACTAATCTTTAATAGAGTTAAGTTAATAACAAAACTTTACTTTATTATAATTAAGATAATTCTATTCTAATTACGATATAATTAGATCGTACTTTATATTATAATTAGTATAAACTAAGTAATAGTTAGAACTTAGGTTTATAAAATAGTTATTACCTTAATAAGAATAATTTAAATAAGGCGTTAGTATGTAATAGGGTATGTTATAAATCTAGAAAACTAAATAATAAGCACGTATTAAAGATAACTTAGAACATATTATTATTAAAAAGCTAAGTAGAAAAAAAAGAAAGTTAAAAGTCTTATAATTTAAAACATAAAGTGGAAGACCTACTGCCTTTATACTACTTATAAAAAAAAAACTATCTTCCAGGATAAAGACTTAGAAGAAGGGGATAATATTATAAATAATAATAAAATAACTAATAATTTAGTTAAAAAGATAATTATACTTAAAGAGCTAAAAGAACTAGCGGTAATAGCTAATAAAGCTTTAAAATAAAAACATATATTTAAGCTTAAAAGAAAGAATTATAAGTAAGTATAGGATATATTAGCACAAGCTAAAATACAAGCTAAAAAATAAGAATAGAAATATAAAACTATATAAAGAGATTTAGAGCATCCTATTACGTAAGAAAAAAAGCTTAGTAAATAGAAATAAAGTAAAATAATAGAATCTCTAGTAGCTCTAATAGTCTTTAGTAGTATCTAATATATTATTAACTAGTATATAATATACACATAAGGGATTTACTATAAGTATAAGGCATTAAATAGCTTATAGTTACTTTAATTCTTTATAATTACTCTAAAATTAAGATTTATATTTTAAGTGAAATAGTTTAATACTATTTTATTAAATTTTAACTTATTATATTTGCTTTTTTCTATTTTTACTAAGTTAACTAACTTCTACTAAGTCTAATAAGCTATTTAATTTAGAAATAAGGGAACTAACTAAGATATTATATAATTAGTTAAATAACTAGTTACTAGTATAATTTATATTAGTAAGTTAGTAACTAGTAATAACCACTAGAGCAATACAGCATAAGATTAATTAATTAATTAATAAATAAATAAATAAATAAATAAATAAATAAATAAATAAATAAATAAATAAATAAATAAATAAATAAATAAATAAATAAATAAATAAAATAAAATAAAATAAATAAAATAAAATAAAATAAAATAAAATAAAATAAAATAAAATAAAATAAAATAAAATAAAATAAAATAAAATAAAATAAATAAAATAAATAAAATAAAATAAAATAAAATAAAATAAAATAAAATAAAATAAAATAAAATAAAATAAAATAAAATAAAATAAAATAAAAAAATAAAATAAAATAAAATAAAAGTTTAAAACTTTTTAATTATTTTAACTAATGCTGGCGGTTAATAAGACCCATATTCCTCTCTAGAGTCTTCTTCCAAGCTTCTAAGTGCAGCTAGCTTGAAAAAATGCCTAGACTCGTGATTAATGTGGTGAGATCAAAATATAACAGAAGAAAACAATATTACCAACTTAGCCTAATCTAAGGCTTGGAAGTATCTGATCTGATAGCTCAAATTGCTTGACAACCAGTTATACTCTTCACCAGCTCTTATGAAGCGTTTTGGAAAGCCTGTAACATGTGCATATTGCTTGAATGCATTCCAGGTAATGATGTCATAGGCCGAGATGGAGAACATAGCTTCTTCTATAGAGTACCCGGTTATGGCTACAGTCTACAGTATAGAACAAATCACGATCCTCTGATATGTTGTATAGATATTTAAAAGAAAGTCGGTAATACTCGGCGTAGTGGTGAAGTTTCAAAGTGGAGAGGTCAAACAAACACCAATGAATGGGCACGGGCCATGATCGCCTCATCGGTCCGGCAAAACGACGGTCAGCCAACTGCATCATACAGCCTTGGAATGCGCCAGCGCGAGCTTGCCTCTCACATCCACCGTCTTCCGGTGCGCCATTAAAAACTTACATCGCCTTAGCCCTCCGGCGAGCTCCATAAACACCTCCAACCTCCCCTTCCCAACGTCCCTCCATTCCTGTTCATCTTGATACTCGACAGGACCGCCTCAAACATCACCGGAACCCCACGGAAACGTGTCCACTCCATCTGCGCGTCCTTTCAAACCGTCTAGGACTGTTCAGCCATTCTCCCGCAATGGTGGGGCAGACATAAAGCTTCACCACTTGTTTCCGATCTTATAAACTTGACACAACTTGTCCATATCAGCCCTCCGGCCTCTCTAGAGAGATACCCTACCGCAATGCCTCTCCTCAACCTCCGGGAGCTTTCACAGTTCCCTGAGGGCGACAATTCGACCGACACTATCATCAATCGCGTTCACTTCAACCTTACAGCACTCAAAAAATTCAATTATACCCTATACACCAACAAAACCATATCGAATAGCTCGAGGTGCTACCTTATCTTCGACAACTTCAGACCGAGTATGTTGAGCAATGGGAGTTGGGTCAATGCAACGACATGCTACATCCCCTACTACCGAATTCATGGTCGTGGGATTGCAAGCATCGTCCTCGCGTCTCTCTTCTGTATCAGCATAATGTTTACCTTAATCAACCTGCGGAAACATGGACGGTTATACTTGCGAGAAGACAAGAGGTTTAGGGTGGTCGGAAGGCGATGGCAATGGTACTGGATGCTTTTTGTGGCAGCTTGCGGTATGATCAGCACTTTGACGGGCGTTGATGTGGATCGGTACTACTTGCAACAAATGCCCATCATATTGCAAAGCTTTTTCTTCATGTTGATGGTCCCCGGGGCTCTAGCCATGGTCTGGGAGGCTACGAGGCATTGGTAAGCAAACATCTGGTTGGAGATAAGCATACCGCTAACGTCTACAGGGGATCATGGCAAGAGAGACAGATTGTTGATCGAGACCCGTTCGTACTACCTCAGGATGACAAGCGCGCCAAAACCGAGTTCTGGCTGCCCTTGATCTTTTACCTCTTCGCATGGCTGAACTTTTTCATGGTTATCCCACGATCCTGGACTCCGATTCAGAAGCAAAATACGCCCGAGCAAAAGGAGAACATCGCCAGACCTGCCGCTACCGGCCCTCGAGGGAAAGTAGGAGCGGTCTTGGCAGTTATGGCCTGGTTCGTGATATGCTATTCGCTTTACCACTCAATCAAGTGCTATAAGCCCCGCACAACGGGAATCTGGAACAAGTTCAACTCGTTCTGCCGCCATTGCCCTGCCAAGTTGTTCGTTACCATATTACTGCTTGCCGTCCGCCTTGGCTATGGCATTGCGAGTGCCTGGTTTTGGGATCTCAGTATTTTCCAGGACAACGTCGTCATCGGCTGGCCGTTTGGTCTTGGATATGGACCCATTTTCCTGATCCTGTTTGTCTTTGAGATCGCCGGGTTTATAGAAGAGAATGAAGATAAAATCATCATCCAGCAGCGCCGAGATCGCGGGCAGGCCAATGATCAGGAACTCGGCATCGTCAAGAAACCGCACTGGTGGAGTAGGAACTGGATAGAAAGGTATCAGACCGATGAGCAGAGGCTGCGCAGCATGACGAATGAGGTCGGTGGCGGAAGACCCACGGCACGCCGTCTCACACAGAGTATTGAGATGGGGAATATGAATATCAGGAATCGGTCGAGGTCCCGGCCGCCGGAGGATCCGTTCAGAGATCAAAGTCCTGCACGACTGTCGTCCACAGGTGGCGCTCGAATGACGGTGAGTAAGATGGATAGTGATGCTGCAAGTACAATGACGGATAATTCTGGGGCCACAGGAATGACAGGACGGACTTTGACATCTGAGAATGCTAAACCGCAACGGATCAGGAGCATGTTGGATGTTTGATTGAGAAGTTGTATCAAATGTTCTTGCTAAGAGCTAGGGGAAGTTTTGGATAAGACCGTTGGGGGACTCGGAAAAACGCAAAGAGTGGAAGGACTTCTGTACCTTCGTTGTAAATTTTTGGCATCGACGCATAGGTTTCTAAGACACAGATACAACGAATAATGTACATCGTAGTTATGATGAACGGGATTCTTGGTCAGCACTGTCAACCTTCGCCATTTCACTTGGGTTAACCGATTGGCCGCTATCCATCGCGATTTTTGGTTAGCAACGGTTATGATGTCAATTCAAAGCAAGTGATGTCTGCTCACCTTCAAATATATGCTTCGCGTTACGAGGCGAGTAGACGACGTGTAGCACATGCCCAGGCATCCATGGATGAAGGTTGAAAGTAATTATTGATGGTGGTTTCCAAGACGCGCAGAATACGAGAGCAGCCAATCAGTCGGGGGATGGCGATAGCAATCCGCTGATCCCAACTGCAGTGATCGCTGCTCCGCACCTCATGCCATAATTTGACCTCCAGATACGAAATTCTCCCCACACCTCACCGCGCAATAACTCCTTCCACTCTTTTAACACTCATCCTGCCCTACCAAGTCTTGATAATAACCGTGTGACTTCCGCCGCAGCAATCGTATTACTTGACGCAACTCCCCTGCCATTTTCATTTCGTCCACCCCGCCTTCTTCCGCTGCCCTGCCCGCAATGGCAGACCACACAGCGGAGGAACTTCCAGCAAAGCGACAAGAGCAGAACCACCCGACACTACAGTCAATCCCAAACTCAGGACCGCGATCCCCCCCGCCACAGCTCAAAATGTCGTCCAGCCCGCACTCCAACCACCGTTCCAGCTTCGCAGAAAATATGCGTGGTCTCCCCGCCTCCCCTCGAGCCCATCGACAACCTTCGCTCTCGCAGCAAGCTCTGCAGGATCTGTTGAATAACCCGCCAACAAAGAATGGCGCTCCTGAGTTTGTGGGTAGAGACTGGAAGACGATTCGAGTGGGCGAGATTGTGGATGCTGAGCAGGTGCGGTTTGTGCAGTATGACACGAGTGTGGAGGAGGCCACGAATGTAAGAGTACCTAACTCATACAGTCTTACACATTCTAATTGATCGGTAGGTACTAGTCCAATCTGGCGCTCCCAATGTCGTTATTATACGAGAGGATGCAAATTCCCGCACTGCCACCTCAACGTTCGACTACAGCGATCTGAATGCCTATCTCCTACTCGTTGTAGGGATTGCTCACCCAACGGAGAGCGATATAGCCTCTTTCGATGAGCTCGCGAAGAAGGGCCGCCAGGGGAAACCCATACCACTCAGAGATATCAAAGATCTGGGGAGGAAGGAGCCTCTGATCACGCTACCTCAGACTGCCAACCTGGCTAAGGCGATGGAGGTTTTCGGCAGTGGAGTGCACCGAATCTTAGTTGTTGAAGAAAACACAACAGATGTCATTGGAATACTCACGCAGCTCAAATTGGTACAGTTCTTCTGGGAGAACAGGAAGAGCTTTCCTGTTGTGGACCAGCTGTATCCACAATTGATCAAGGACCTGAATATTGGTTCACATTCGGTCTACGCTATCAAGTATACCTCTTCCCCGCCAACTACTATATCTCAAGTTAACCATACTCCCAGCGGCGACAAGCCCCTAACCGACGCCCTCGAGCTCATGAACAACGAAGGCGTAACCTCCCTTCCCGTCCTCGACTCCCAAAACAACGTCGTGGGCAATATATCCCATGTTGACGTTCGCGTAAGCCTTCCCTTCCCTCTCTTCCACACCTCGCTAATATTCTCCAGCTTCTCACAAAATCCACCTCCCTCCCCCTCCTCCGCTCCTCCTGTATCCACTTCATATCCGTCATCCTCTCCGAGCGCGGCGTAAACGACGGCAAGGACTCCTTCCCCGTCTTCCATGTAAACCCTTTCAGCACCCTCGCCCACACTGTCGCAAAACTCGTCGCCACACGCTCACACCGCATGTGGGTCGTCGAAACGCCCTCCCCAGCCTCCAGTGGCCCCCCTACGCCCGCCATCACACCTGCCATTCTCGTCCCGCCTTCCCCAACTCTTCCCCCCCCTTCTCTACCTACGGCCAGCCCTGCTGCCGTGGCGTCTCCGTCGCCGGCTCATTTGTCCGGAACCCAGGCTCCGGCGATTAGTGCGAGTAGTATTCCGGGAGCTAGTTTGAGTGGCAGGTTGAGTGGTGTTATTTCACTGACGGATATTTTGAATTTGTTTGCGAGGGCGAGTGGATTGAATCCGCATGATCCAGATGAGGCGCGCAGGGCAAGGAGAAGGTCAAGCAGTTCGAGTATGAGGAGGAGTGTGGATAGTAGTCGCAGTGAGAGCATGTCTGGCAGGAGGGGGAGTATGAGTGGAGGCGGTGGGGGGTTGGGGATTGTCAGGGGACGGGGCCCGTAGAGAGTTCTTGGGAACGCGGTCCTTTGAAGGAGGGGTGAGAGGTAAATAAGAGGCGGAAGGAAGACTTTTGAACGGTAGAGGAAAGGATAATTTTACTTTCCATTCGGAGTTCATATCGGCAAGCGAATGGAGCTATGGCGTTTGAAGGGTTTCCGTCATACGTTCCATCCCCCTTTGCAGAAGGTATTATGGTCATTAATGCGGAGGAACTGAAAGGGTTGGGTTCGTGCTATCAGAGTATCTCAGCCAACTATTAATCAATAGAGCGCTGCAAAAGCGAATTCAGTTATCCTTTTCATTTCATATCTACACGCTATATAGTACTATGATATATTGCCGTGCTACTCCTGTACCGGGACAGCCGACGAATGCATTAAGGGCTTTCTTTGCCTATCGCGGAGTCGTCGTGCATCCATCCACCCACCCACTCCCATTGACAACGCGGGTAACAGCGTTCCTGCTACATCGCCCCTGCAGGTAAAGCCAACCCGGCAGCAGCCACCCCAAACCCGCTTCCCTGCTACCTAGCATCTAATCTCGCCTCCTGCTCCCACCCTCACCAGATACTATCCCGAAAACAGGTCGGTACCAGGTGTCAGCATCGAAGTGTCCGGGAAAGGATTGTGTAAAGGCGAGTGGCGGCCCGAAATGGAGGCTGGTGCGATGCTGATGGAGGCACTCGTAGCCTCGAAGCCAATTCTGAGTGACGTTGTCTCATACTGTTGACTTCAGAGCCTAGGAACAGCCGGATAGAGGATAACAGGCGGACATTGGTGGAAGTGGCGCTTGAGACTCTGGACCCTGGAGGAAAGAGAGAGGCCGAAGGCTTTGCAAAATGCTGCTAATCAACCTGCCACGGCCAGACATCCATCTCGTCGTGTACTTCTTGACCTCTTCACTGCCGCCTCCAATTTGCCCCAGGCCTTGCTAAAGTTGTAATTTTCAACTAGCAATAACGCACATTCAGACGAATCTTAAATCTAGAGAGAATTTGGCCGCTGCGACAGTGTTGCAGGTGGTATCGATATAAACACCGAATCCGAAAGCGCCGTGGATCTGATTTTTGATGAATTTCTCGACTCCAGTGATATCCGGGGTAAACCGGACGGTCGCGCTAGAGTTGAAGAAAATGCCGTGGATGTAAATGAAGTCCTTGTCACCCTCTCAGTCCGGCTCGTACCGCCTCACAGCCCCCCTCTCCCTTCTCTCCCTCCTACTGTCCAGATCAGGACTCCTAGAGCGGCTCCTCCACCTCCTTCCCTTTCCCCTCAGAATTCCCCGCCCGTTCTCATCGAATCGCTCAGGCAGCCGTTCCCTGTACTGCACATGCCTGTCCCAATCCTCAAGCTTGGTATATGGACTCCGCAACCAAGCATTCAGCTCATGCAGAAACAGTCGCGTATTCTCCCTACCCAGAAATTCCTGGAGCAAATTTTCGGCATGTCCAGTGCTTGATTTGATGTCGACGGTTTTGAGAATCGAAATTGTGTATGTGAGGAGGAACTCGGCGTTGCCACTGGTGGTAGCGCCTTCGGCTGTGTTATCCTCAGTATCCGGATCCAGAAAGCTGAAGACTCGCAGTTCCCGACGTATCCACGTCCTCGCTCTAGACTGGAGGTCCGGTGAGTTGGCTAGCATCTGGGAGGTAAGATTCTGGTAGCGCGATATGCGGTTACTGCCGACATGCAGTGAATACAGCTTGTGGCGGTAGACGTGGCGGCGGCGGAGGAGCGCTATGTCGGGGTTTGGGGGTGCGTATGCTCTTCGGTGTGCTCGAGGCCTTGTGTACAGTCCGTATCGAGCTTGGCGGTAGGAGGGGGAGTTTTGGGGAGCTGGAGTGTTCGAGGGCGGGTTACGGGAATGGGTGGGTTGGACCCCGTAGGTTTTGAAGTCGTCGGGGGAGAGCCAGTCATACTGAATGGCAGTGACTTCTGTTTTACCTGATGAGGATCAGTATAGAGTATTCATTTAAAGGGAGTGGTGAGAGATATGTTACATAGTGGGCATGCGGAACGCTCCTGCAACCAACTCACGAGACAAAGGAAATCGAAAGTGTAATGGTCGCAGGGCACCGTGATGGCTCTCTCCGTAATGGAAGAGAGACAGATAACGCAAACTTCTTCAGACTCATCCTTGGTCGCGCCTGCTGTGATCTCCATGCGCTGTTGTTGAGTGAAGCAAGTGCAGCTGGAGGATGGTTAGGTTCTGGAAGGTGCGGCTCGGAAGTGATTGCGGCGAAGCGCACGGACCACCAGAACTCTTAGGTTTGCGGCTTCAGTTGTGCGCTTTCCTGTTGCACTTCAACCCACAGTCATCATTACTTGGCTCAACCCACTTCTCGTTGATGCGCCCTGCGCTGGTCTCCGGCTAGTATATGTAATTCTGCTCTCTCTGCCCTTGTATCTTTGTGAATGCTACTAAGAGCTGCAAAGCGGTTGCCTTTGCTAGACCTTCGTCGTTCGTTTCCTAACATGTTACACACCTCGACGAACCCGGCCTCCAGTGCCGGGAGTAGTGGACAGTCAGTCATTCACACTGTGACTGCTCTCAAGAGATGGTCGTGTCGCGATGGCAATAAAGAGCTACCGGCGGTGTCCGACATTAAAGCCATCCACGTCTACGATTTCGACAATACCCGTGGGTCCCATTCGTTCGAGTTCGCGCTTTAAGCATACAGCTAACAATATTTTATCCAGTATTTGCCAGCCCCCTCCCCAACAAGCAGATATGGAATGGAGCAACCGTTGGCCAACTGGCTTCGCCCGATATGTTCTTGAACGGAGGCTGGTGGCACGACTCATCGATTCTCGCATCCACCGGAGAAGGAGTCGAGAAAGAGGAACCACGAGCATGGAGGGGCTGGTGGAATGAGCAAGTCGTCACGCTCGTTGAGCTTTCGATGCAGCAGAAGGATGCTCTCAGTGTGGTGCTTACGGGCCGATCGGAGCATGGCTTCGCCGAACTCATCAATCGTATTGTAAAGAGCAAGAAGCTGGAGTTTGACATGATTTGCTTGAAACCAGCAGTCGGACCTGGTGGCCAGAAATTCAACTCTACCATGGGCTTCAAGCAAGAACTCTTGAAGGAGATTGTGTATACCTACAAAGACGCCGAGGAAATACGAATCTACGAGGACAGGGTCAGACAGTAAGAATCCCTCCACATATTTCCTCATTGACTAACGTCATACAGCACCAAAGGCTTCCGTGAATTCTTCTTCCAGTTCAACAAGGACTTGATGTCCGGACAGGCACCACAGATACGTAAGCCACTTACAGCTGAAGTTGTTCAGGTGTCAGAAAACGCGACACAGCTCGATCCAGTCGCAGAAGTTGCAGAAGTGCAGCGCATGATCAATTCTCACAACGCCCTTGTGAAAGCAGGTAGTGCACCACCCGGTACACCGCCGTATCAGATCAAGAGGACGGTGTTTTACACTGGCTACATGATTCCAGCAGCCATGACTGAAAAGTTGATCTCACTTGTGAATCTACCCAAAGGCATGCCCGAGGGTGAGATTCGCTATCTCGCTAACAGCATACTAATCACACCAAAGCCGTGCCCCAAGAGCATTCTTGAAAAGGTGGGTGGAATCGGCAAGAAGGTTGTATGGAAGGTGACGGGCATCTCCTGCTTCGAGAACAAGCTATGGGCGGCCAGAGTTGAGCCAGTCCCGAAATCGCAGAGATACTACTCAGAGAACCCGATCCCGACCATCGTCTTGGCTATCCGCCGAGGCGGAAAGCCGGCTGATGCTGTCCGCATCGTGAACTGGCATCCAGTACCCGATGAACAGGCGTACAAGTTTGAGAGCGTTGTTGGCGAAAAGGTCCTTCTGCGAGTTGAAGAAGAGCAAGCCAATGAGAGCGAGTGGGAGAGCTACTTCCCCAACAAGAACAACAAGCGTACCCATGAGGATCTCGCGCACGACGGAAATGGAGGTCAGTCCAAAGACTTCCGTCCACAGCACTCGCGGCCACGGGAGCCCGAAGGTGGGCGCACAAATGGTACATCCTCCAACTACCGCGGAAGCAATCGCGACCGTGGACGTGGTGCCCACCGGAACACTTCCTTTGGCGCAAGAGGAGGCAGGGGTGGTGGCGGTGGTTACGGCCGTGGAGGTCCAAACAGTGGCAGAGGACGCGGCCGATCTGGTCCTTCGCAGTACAAGAGTTTGGATGATGTTGGTGAGAGGAGCTATGGCCAGCCCAACTACGACGACCCGAACAGTTACTACTGAGCGGCACAGTTCACTGTTGTGAATGTTTCGTATCTTGTTGTACTACCTTGCGACTCTGCTCCGTATATCGGAATTTTATGAGACCAGCGCTGTGGAGTTAAATTCAATATCTTGCTGCGAACTTGCCACAACGATCATTTGATGTTCTCCGGACTTCATGCGTCTGTATTCAGAGTACCGGGAATACTTTTAAGCTTTTTTACACTTTTTTCCTGGCCTGACGGCCGAAATAATTTTCTGAAGACTATCTCTTCGATTGTCGAGTCTTCGACGTCTGGGTTCTTCAGAAAGTGGCATCAGGCACAAAAAGAGGGTTTCACTTTTTCTTTCCGAGTCTGTACGATACAGTATTGCGGTCCTCTATACGTAGCATGCCTCTGTCAATCAGATACCCGAGCTTTCATTCTTCATAAATACTACCAACTAATCGTTGTCGTGCAGCACTTGATGGGAGACCTGGAAAACGATGCTAAAATTATTTGCGAAACATGGATCGAAACGGTCTAACCTCAGAACAGCAAAGCCCAAGGTTGATGGACGCAGGGACCAACGAATGATAAGCCACCATCTTTGACCCTGACATCCCGCTGCCCCACGTGCCTCTCAACACGGTGCGATGGAGCTTCCTCACTGGCGGCCTTCGCCGAATGCGCAGCGATCCTCATCATGTCTCACATATTGCGACCGCCCGATCGCTGCATGACCTCTTCAGGTGGAGATGCTGATGCTAAGCCTTGAGTGGCTGGTTCTTCGATCAGATTTAATATCTAGGTAGCGAGGACGGGCGTCTCATACCTCACACCTCCCTCTTTCACCTTTAGCCAGGACCTTGTATTTCATCTTGACGAATCAAGAAGGAGAAGAGCGATATAGGAGCTTTGGAGTTGCCGCACCGGGACAGGATCGCCCCGCAAAGCTTGTTGTTCTACTCGACTGGGATCTACTGCTACTCTACTGAAAGATGCAGGTCGCTATGGCGGTCCTGAATTCCTGGTTATCAAACAGCATACAAAATGCAGCATCCACTCCTACTACCTTTCGGTCTCTCCCTTCCGCCGTACCTAAACCTTCAGATATGGCATACTCCCTCCCCTCTCTCCGAACCGTCTCGAAGCTCGCCCTCGGCGGCGCACAGCTGCTGCTCGGACAAGGACAACAGGTCCTGGGCGGCACACCGATGACTTGTGAGAAGCCGCAGCTGAGCTGTCATAATACGACGGCCGTGGAGAACCTATGCTGTTTTAATGCGCCGGGGGGACAGTTGCTGCAGACGCAGTTTTGGGATACGGAGCCGGCTACTGGGCCGGAGGATAGTTGGACGATACATGGGTTGTGGTAAGATTTACCTTCCCTTTCTCTCTTTCTTCGTTTTGTATGGATGTAGAATAGGAAAGCTGACTGGGGATGATGGGGATACAGGCCAGATAGATGTGACGGTACATACGACGCCAACTGCGACTCCACGCGCGTTTACTCGAATATCTCGGAGATCATAAAGAGTTTTGAGAAGAATGAGTTACTGGAGTACATGCAAAAGTACTGGAAAGATTATAAAGGCGACGACGAGACGTTTTGGCAGCATGAATGGAGTAAACATGGGACCTGTATTTCTACGCTGGAACCGGAGTGCTATACGGAGCATAAGGCGACGGAGGAGGTAGTGGATTATTTTCAGAAGGCGGTGGATTTGTTTAAATCTCTACCTTCTTATGAAGTATGCGCCGCCTCCTACGGTATCTGGAAGAGTGACAAGGATGATTGGATGCTAATGATAATCACAGTGGCTATCCGCAGCCGGCATCACTCCCTCAACCGATGAGACGTACACCACAAAAGCAATCCAAGCCGCGCTCGCCGCAAAACGACCCGGCGTCACAGTGACTCTAGGGTGTAAATCCGGTCGTCTAAACGAGATCTGGTATCACTACTCCGTCCGCGGCTCTGTGCAAACAGGTGAATTCGTGCCGTCAGATCCGGATGGTACGAAATCTACTTGCCCTGAATCAGGCATCAAGTATCTTCCTAAGAATGGTAGTGGAGGCGGGGAACCGACTGGCAAGCCTACGAGCACATCTGGAACGCCAACGAGTACCGGGGCGAGTGAGCCAACAGGGAAGCCTGGGGTACCATTCGAAGGAAGGGGCTATTTGAACGTTCAAGTTGGAGACGCAAAGAAGGGGTGTATTATTTCAAGTGGAGGTTGGTATACCAGCGGGACATGCGCGACGTTTACGGCTACGAAGGCTGGCAATGGGTTTACGCTGTCCTCATCTAAGGGGAAGTGCGGCGTCGTGTCCGGAGCTTTGATATGCGGCTCGAACGTCAATACAGCGACTTCCTTCACAGCTGTGGACGGACAGCTCGCGGCGGGTGGGAATGCAGGTTGGAGTGCAGATAAGCCTGCTGCTGGAAGTACGCAGGAGAAGGTTTTTGCTGGAGGTGATCATGCCTCTAAGATCAGCATTGTCTGGCAAGGCGTTTAAATGTTGAAGAGGACCTGAAGAACTGAGGAAGATGGATGATACCACTGTTTGCATTTGGCATGGGGCCCAGGTGTTAAAGTATATTCTGGAGATTTTCGTCATCTACATGGTCTTCATCTTGCCATATTCATATATTGAAGACCACTCCCTAGGTTCCTGATGGTGCTCATGTACAACTACAAGCCATCTACTCACCCATCCTTTTACACACATACTACTCCATCCCCTCAATCGCCCGTTCAATATTCTCCCATGTCTCGCACCTCAACATACCCTCCACCCAATAATTTCCCTCATTATCCCTTCCCAGCGCCGGGGCCGAATTCCGAACGCTAAACCCAATCGCATTTCCATCGGCCTGGATATACGTCGGTCTTCCCGCTATATGCTTAACCTCCCCTTCCTTCACCACCGCAGCCGAGAAATCTGTTTCAAACATTTTGCCCTTGGACCAGTTACTAAACGCACCAAACGTCATATCACTTGTCCCAAACACCGGTACAATTCCCGTCTTCGCGAGAGAGCGTTTTTGGAGGCGACAGATGGCGTTGACCTGGGATCTTGTCCCTTGTTCCACGAGCGAGCGACGGATTTCACTCGCGATGAGGCCAAGCGGCTTACCCAACAAATCCCAAACGGAATAAACGTATACATCGCAATCACCGCATTCGCTATGTATGCTTTTCCCTTTGGTAGCAAAACAGGGCTAGTTGAGGATAGGAGATTCCGCATACCGAAAACATTCAAGATAGAGATTGTCTTTTCAGGAGAAGCGGATTTGGACCACGGTTGATTGGACATTACGAGGCGGAACCATCATGCGCAGAGCACGTCGCCGTCCGAGAGGAAGGGTTTGGGGTTTGAAGGGTCGGAAGTGTCCATTGTTATGGTTGCGGGATGCATGCCCTTCAGGTCCTGCAAACACTGCTCTTTCAAGCGTTTGAAGTAGGCGGCGGGGATACAGATCATACGTTGTTCTTCCCGGCGGTGGATAAGGAGTTCCCACACGTAACTTATGACGAACTTGAACATGGACCAGCCCTTCAGTTGTCTATCTGCTATCACGGACTCCTCGACTTCCTCTTCACTTTCTATCTTAGACGGAGGTGCGCCGAGCGAGGCTAATGGGTCAAAATCGTACCCGTATAATTCCGGAACGTCGTGTTCGCGGCCCTCGAGAACGGCTGTCCATGCCTTGAGTAGCACACTCCTGCCCATAGCATCAAGTAATTTGTGCAACCAACTCAACGTCACCAACGTCGCGTCCTCAAATGAAACGATGTGGAGTTGGAATTGTGGTCGATCGGAATATATCCAGTCTTCGAGTTTCGTAGCTGAGTTCGGGGGTAAGAGGATAGGACGGAATTGTCCGAGGGGCGGGCTGGAGGTGAGTTTATTTGTGGCGCGGGGGATCTGGGAGGCGAGGGGGTGCGAGGATATCGAGATTTCGTGCGTGATATGTGTGAAGCTTACAGAGGGTCTTTCCTTCGTAAACTTTTCCGGTACATGGTATTCTAATTTTTCCTGATCCTAAACACGCTCAAATCAACTTTCTCGAACTATTTTTGCTTATCAGAGAGCTGGAGAGGGGAAGGGGAGATACGTTTAAACGGAGTCGAGCGCCCAATTTTCGCCATCCTGGCATATCTAGGAGTTTTTCTAGTGCACCGACAAGTTTCTGTACATCTAGAACGTCGTCATAGCGCATCGTGAAGTCGAGAGAGAGCGAACGATTCACTTTCGTGTCGTCGAAGCTACCGAGGGGTATCACGGTGTCGGTTGGAACACGCTCTGGCGCGGCCGGCTTGCCCCTGAACCAATTGAAGAGGAAAGACATTGTGCGATTTTACGAAGGACTCGAGAAGGAAGGGAGAAGTGGTAGAGGAGACAGGAAAGAAATGAGGGGAATTTGCAGACAATGTGTGCTTACGCCACGAAGCGGCGCGACCTGTCATGTCTCCCTCGACGCCTGTTGGTGTGGAGGCCTGACCAGCGTAGTTCTTTTTTTTATTTATTCGTTTTGGAGCGGCACGGCCGTTATATTTGCTCCACCGGTGTCGCATGGATGTCTATATATCAGCTGTTTCCGCGCGGCGACGACCCATGAGCACGCCTTCGAAAGACATAATTTTGGCATTTGAGGGACCTTTACACTCGCTTGCACGATCGGCTTCCGGGTTTTGTACGCTACGGAACCTTTGTTCCGCACGCCCCTTGCAGCGCTTGGCATGGCCTTTACTTTATTAGCGTTAGCTGCGGGATATCACCTGCGCACTTGACCTAGCATAAACTCTCTAAATTCTTCATTCATCAAAATTTACAGTACGTAATCATTGCGCCTTAAATCTCTTCTCTGCATCGTGGCTAAGGAATATATCACCGACAAAAAATCCAAGCATTTTGACTTTGGACTACCTTATTTCAGCACAGCCCCCGCAAATATGTCCACTACATGCCCCATTTCCATATCAAAATTCATATATTCGCCATTCGTACAAAAAATAGCGAGATTAAAAGATTACTGAAAACTGACACTACACTCACAGCTAGTGTTACTAGTGCCGTCGTATTCTGTAGATCTCCTTGGTAATTTTCAAGCCACAAAGGTAAGAACTAAAGAGTGGCGCC
The DNA here is from genome assembly GCA_010093925.1 of Zopfia rhizophila CBS 207.26. Classification (NCBI taxonomy): domain Eukaryota; kingdom Fungi; phylum Ascomycota; class Dothideomycetes; family Zopfiaceae; genus Zopfia; species Zopfia rhizophila. The sequence continues at coordinate 29,432 of ML994774.1, forward strand.
AAGTGTGAACAACATTATAACCGCAGCTGGCACGACCGCTGCCCAGAAGGAATAACGCTTCTTAATATACATGCCACATAAGCGACAGCATGACGTCTTTGCGTATAATTCTATGACTTTTTCAGACTCCCGTGTTTATCCCAATACCATAGCAAAGTTGCTCTTGAAAGATGACGAGAAGCTGCAAATTGCTTTGGTACTTGGTCTTCCAGCTTGCCTTTGTGCGTAGCATATTTGGGCGCCAGACGCGCGTTCCGTTGAAAAGGATCACTGGAAAGTTCGTTTTTCCGTTCACGGTTGGTAGTCTACAAGACGACGAAACAAGTAGTACGGTGAGATGCTTACACCACATACATATTCTAGCCACAGAGCCTGACCACATTTTAGGTAAATGCGCCAGAAACTTGGGCCCGCACTCTCAATGCCAAACAGCAAGTTTTCGCTCGAGTTCCTGCTCCTCAAGAAGAGGAGAGATCAGGCTCGAATGACGACTTATCAAGAAGTCGACGAAACAAGAAATATTCCGTGATATACCAGTTGATGTACATTACCGATTTATCGATCGGAACGCCGCCTCAACCATTTAGAGCTATCGTCGACATCACCCAATCAAACCTCTTTGTGCCTTCCTGGAACTGCACAACAAATCCCCACAGACATGAAGTAGAATATTGCCTCTTTCATCTGATGTACGACTCCGCCGCGTCATCAACGTACAAACCGGAACTAACGCCGGCAACCTTCATTATTACGGCGTTTATACTTGGGGAAATCTATCGCGAGACGACATCAGCATTGGTGATGTCTTAGTGACAGGACAAATTTTCCAGGAAGCATCAATGTGGCATCCGGCGTACCTGATCGACTGGGACGAGTAGTATGACAGTGCGCTGGGCCTAGCGCGCTTTCATGCTACAAACCTTTATAACGACTTTAATGTCGCCAGTCCTCTGGAGAATATGGTTCAGCAAAAAGTCCTTAATAGGAACATTTTTGCTCTCAAGCATCCCCGCACAGACGACGAGGAGGGAGAATTGATTCTCGGCGGTGCGGACGAATCGTTCGTTGACTCTCTTATCACACTCCCTCTCATAAACACCCCTGCAGATGGCAACGACTTAAACTTCATCGCGTTCGCATCAGCAGGATGGCAAGTAGCAGCATCTAGTCTCTCTTTAGACTCATACCTCGACAATGGCCCACTCCAGATTCCACTACCAAACTACATCGCCGTACTCACCAACGGTTACACCAACATGATGTTCCCTCGTCAAATGGCTCATCAGATCGCGGAACATCTAGACTGGACAGACTGGCTCGATGACTTCTCCTGCGAGAAGCGACACAGTTTCCCAAATGTCACAATTGCCTTGGGACCGCAGCAGCACAGGTTCGTGCTTTCGCCTTGGCAGTATATGCACGAGGTCGTTGATCCGGAAGGGCGCAAGAGGTGTACATTACCATTTCATCCGCTCGTTGAGGATGGCGAACATCCGAATTATATTCTGTTGGGTGCTGCGTTCTTAGCGAGCTGGTATGCGGAGTTTGATCTGGACAAGGAAACAATTGGGCGTAAGTTCGACTTTCTTACATTTGAGAGAGTATCGAAGGCTGATATAAGAACGAACAGTGGCATACCGAGACGATTACTAAAGCAGGATAGAAAGAAAGAAAGATATAGCGAATATGGCTAAGGAAAGTTTTTCGCATACACAATTCTCCTTAAGTATCTAGGTAAACAGAACCAGAATAACTAAATCTTCCGTATGATCGTAAAGGTGGCTGAAACTACGTAGCAAAGAGTTAGGGTAGCGGAGAAGCTAGGCCGCTTTGCGCGAGAAGAAGTAGAAGTAATGTCACGACTAGCAATCTCACATAGGCAACCGCACCAGTGTGCGAGCAATAGTGTGCTGTTCTGGAGCTACTCTAGTATGAAGAAGAGAAGGTGTAAGAAGAAGAGCGGTAGAAGCTGTCACCGAGTAGCGCTCTTTGTCATCAAGTAGTGCTCTCGCCATCTCTCACCTCTGACCCTTATGGCGTCAGCAGATTGCGTATACTCTTACGTACGCTCTTACGTACAATCTACCTCGATTGTGTATATAGATCGAGTCTTCCACTCATTTAATTAATTATGGGTTGCTATATTGATTCCCTGCACTCGGTTACAGAAGCTTTTATAAGGCAACCTGAGTGCGCTAGTGAAAGACGTTTCATGTGATTGTAGCATGTGACGGGTCATTTACATCACCCCTCTCTAAAAGAGTAGGATCGTCTCCGATCCTATAGAAAAATAAGCAAAAACAAAGGAAAATACAGACTATTAGCCTCCACATTACTTCCTCCTCTTTACCTCTTTGCCTCTTTTGGCTGCTAAATTGTCCTCACCCGTTGGTTCTAGTATCTCTTTTCGTTATTGGGCTCTTAGCCAGGCTTCTAGGCGTACAGGCGGACCAGCGTGGTTAAGATACTGTTTGTGGAAGTTCTACACCTTGTAAAGTCATATACCTTGTGTAGTATACTAATAAATCTTCTTACGTTATACTATGTATTATAATATATAAGCTATTCTATCTTAAGCGTCGTCCTTAGAGAGGATGAAAGAATTAGCCTTACTACCACCACTGCTCTTTAAGCCTCCGCTCAGCGCTCAGGCTTCCTACGGAGTTGTTCATCCGGAACGGGCCTAGCGCCACACGTGACGCGGAGGCCTGAGCCTCTGAGGTAAGGGCCGTGCACGCTGACTAGGAGACTCCTACGTTTCATATTTGTCCATCTAAGAAATCTCAACATGCCTCCCTTCCTTCAACTTGTGTTAACTCCAAGGTCGCAATAGATTAGAAGATCTCCATGCCATACTCTCCCTGGGTTTTGGATTCATATCCTGTCACACAAGAGTAAAGACGCAAAGCTTTTACTGCGTCAAATGCTACCTTCCCAGCCCCGGCGTCTCAATTCGAGTCTATCAACACCCTACCGATAATGGAGCAGCTTCCTTCGGCGAATTCTGAATTCCTAGAGACAGATCACTCAAGGAAGGGTGCAGATGGCGCACAGGAGGTCTCGCACTACCCGTCTAATGACTTTAGCGCTAATGCTCAATTCCTGAAGGGAGACATCTCAAGGAAGAGGGGATATGAGCAGTATCAGCAACCCAGCTCTAAGCAGAGTGCGGATCAGTCACAGACATCACTTGCCGATCTAATGCCTAATGCCATAACGGCCAATATTCAATTCCTGAGGTCTGACATCTCGAGCAAGAGTGGTAATGGGGAGGACCAGCAACCAAGCTCGAGGCAGAGTGCGGATCGGCTACGGGGTTTGCATTCAGAGTTGCAGCTGCCCAATGCAATGATATGCAATTCCGCAACGGCGAATATCGGATTTCTGGAGACAGTTTACTCAAGGGAGGAGGCGGATCGGCAGCGGAAGATTTCAGCCGGCCAGCTAAATGACTCCCATGCCAATATCCATTTTCTAGAGGAGGATATCTCGAAGGATGGCGCATATGGGCCGCAGAGTTCATATTCCGAATCACAGCCTCCCATTTCGAAGCCACCAACCAAATACCCACGGCAGAGCCGGTCAGCAAATGTTGAATTCCTGATGAGACAAGTCACAAAGACACAGCAACCAAGCTCAAATGTGGATTTTCTCCGTGGCAATGCTTTTCACACACAATATACCCTCCCCCCAATAGCAGCAAATTCGCCGTTTCCTAATGTGGGGTTTCTCCATGGGAACAGTTCAAATAGTCAATACCTAGGTAGCAACACTCAATTTCTACATTCCAGTACGTCGAAGCCGAACACCTACCTACCAGCTAGCCATGGTCAGACATTAGACCCAAACCGTCTAGGATCACCGAGACTACCTCGTTATTCTATTCCTTCACAACAAGCCAGCGCCAACCTCTCCTTTCTTGCTGGCGACATGACACAAAGGACTGGTGATGTTAAGCAACGCATGGCCGGCATCTCAAATTTACAGCACCTTGCCGGCGGTCTCAATGGAGCATCTGATGTTCCTCTGGACAACCAGAATAGACATCTAGGGTCAGGAAAGGACAGGCAAAATATGAAGGCCTCCAATAGTCCGTCTGCGGACAGGTCCCGCTTGCGTGAGCGAGAACTTGAGCTTGAGTATCGTGAACGTGAACGTGCTCTTGAGCTAGAGCATTGTGAGCACACTCGTGAGTTTGGCCATCGTGGACTTGCTCATGAGATTAAGCGTCGTGAACGTGAGCGCGAGTTCACATTCAAGAGTGAGAGTAAGATTCGAAAAGCAAGAAATGCACAAATCCAGGCATCACGTTCCAACACTGAGTTCCTTCGAAAAGATATACGACAACGAGAAATAGGACTGGGTGGACTAGGCACCTCAGGGAAACCGCTTGATAATAAGAGCTTCGTATATCCCCTGGTGGAGAACGATGTCGGCTGCATTCGATTATTAAGGATAGAGTCGTGCGAAAGCAACCATGCTGAGGAAGAAATCCGCTGCACACTTGTTTGTGCAAAGCCGTGGCAAAGCCAATCAAGGTACGAATGCCTGTCCTACTGCTGGGGAGACGCCTCTCAAACTGAGAAAATATCACTCCGGACGTGTATCGGTCCTGAAATGTCCGCATACTATCCCTTCAACGTCACTACTAATCTACGGAATGCCTTGCGGCAGCTTCGCGATACCCATGCTTCTCGATGGCTGTGGATAGATGCCGTCTGCACCTATTCCGATCGATCCAGCATTAAGAACCTCAGAAATCTGAGGTCTTTAATTCAACATCTTAAGGAGCCAAATCAGGATCTCTTTCAGAATACGGGAAGTCCTTTTTCCCGGAGATGGCTGTGCTTTCCTTCAACGGATGCCTTTCTTCTTGAATGAGTGGTTTCTGTATTCATGTATGCCAGACAGTAAATTTTGTCAGTCTGCAACTATTCCCATCGAACCCGAATCAAACACTGCAGAAACTTGAGGTTGGGACCTCAGTTTTATGATTCTGCACATTTAGCGTGCCGGATCGGGAATTTCACCCTCCGCGTTTTGAAAGTGGAAATGTATTAATACATCGCTTTCTATCTTCATGCAATAATGCCGCCCTCGCGTCGCCTTGTCTATTCTTCATCTTAGTATGACCACCTATCCTTGTTTTGAAACTGCGCGAATTTTCGCTTCCGCCGGCGTCACCGATTGTAGAAAATTAATGTGATGCACTTAGCGTTTTGCTCTGCTTGACGACTTGGGAGGAATCTCGGTGGAGAGCACTGAGGTGAGCAGAGGCGATGGGTGAGAGCGGTAGTGGGTGAGTAGTGGGTGAGCGCCGGGTGAGTAGTGGGTGAGCGCCGGGTGAGTAGTACTAGGTGAGCGCCGATGAGCAGTGGTGAGCTGGCCGATCACTGGACAGGGATCTCAGCCCGTCTTCTGGGCCCGAAACGGCTCTACTTCTGCATCTCACACGGGTTCTGCGGTCAGCCACCGCTTCAAGCCCTCTAAGAGCCCATTTCGGCTGCGGATTCAATATAAAGCTAGCCCAACCCTCAACCGCACTCCTTATTCAACCCAAGATATTTCAAGACAAAGACTACAAATGCCTACAAAATATAACTTACGAAGTAGCACTAGGCCACAAGCTCCCACTCGACGAAGCGCAAGAATCCGAGAAGTAACGCAGTCCAAACAAGCTGCTAAGAAAGACGGTAAGCCTGCGTTCAGAAAGAGCTTTGTCGCCTGAAGTTAGGGAGGGAGGCCTAATTAACGGTACATGCCCAGGAATTTTGGTTGTGGATTTTGATCACACTTAGCAGAGAAGAAATATAACTTGCATCTACAAAAGTTTGACAACACTGTTTACCACGCCCCAATCCGCACATGAGCACTTTCCCTTCCCGTTCAGGGAGTGCTGCTCCAGCCTGAGCTGTGGCTGAGTTGGGTTGTGGCTGAGCAGCCTGAGCACAGGCGTGAGTAGCATAACCCCCCTCGAAGCAGGTTATTCTTGCCCAGACGCATGCCAACTCGCTTCACCTAAGCCTGCCTCACGCTAACCTTAACCAATAAAAGTTTCCAGAAACTGGCCCATCCGTCCTTGTGATTAACTCCACTTCTCATCCACCGAGACGACGATCGAGGGACTATAGAGCACAAAAACCATATGGTCACTGTATTTGCTCTCATTGTTGGTGTTTAGTTCTCTCGTGGTTCTCCTACTAACGACCGGACAGTTCAGCATAGATCGTTTCCTACGCTCTCTCGCGCTCGGCGCAACTGCGAGGCAGAAGGGTTCTGAAGCCAAAGTGAACCCAATGATGCCGTTGGCCAACAATTGAATCCCTGGTTCCTTACGATTGACTCAAGGGCGAGCCCCTTGACAGAAGAGGCCATCGGTCCACTCTCTCTGCCACAAAAGCTGAGCAACAGCCTCCGGCGGAGCGACGGCAGAGCCCAGACATGTAATCGGCAAAGGACAGCGACGGGTTAGCGAATCACGATTTTCTTCGCGGATGGAGCTGAATTATGGCGAGAGACTGTCAGCGTCGACGGACTAGCAGGGTGGCCCGAAGTGGAGTTGAGCTCGAGAGAGAATAACTCAGGGATGTCCTTGCGCCGGCATGACCGACTGGAGCTAGGTCATGTGGACCTAGCTTGGGTAGCATTGGGGCAGCGTTGGACACGTCCGGTGTGTGGAAGCTAGTGGAGTGTGGCGAATTCATGCAAACGCAATCGACGGATAGCTATAGGATTGGATGCAACGAGCGGCGGCACGCCTCCAGACTGAGTGATCAGCGTACGAATCTATTCTAAGCAGAGAGCAACGGTTGCGATTAGAGGCGCTAGCCTTCACAAGAGAGGGTGGAGCCAAGCCATGGTGAGACAGTGCTGGCATTAACGGGCTAGCAGAACGGCGGAGAATTCATGCGAACATGTCTCAGCGATGGCAGTCGTGGCATCGGTGACAAATGCGAGAGCAGGATTAGACAGCTTTGCACTCTAGAAGTTTGATTGAGTGGGGCGACTTCATGCGAGCGTGCCCGACGGAGCTACGGTACTGGACTGGATTGCTTGATGACGACGGCATTATTCAGGCCCAGCAACGCCGTAGGATTCATACGAAATGGAGGACAACTAGGTGTGATTGGACGGAGTTGGCCCTCACAAGTTAAGAGGATGGAGCTAAGTCATGGTTTCAGTGGAGCACAAGTAGCCCGGATTGGACGGCCTTCACGGATTGACCGAAGGGACCAAAGTCATGCAGAGACGGTATGGTGAACGAAGGAGCCCGAATTGGACCGTGCGAGCTTCCACTGACGCTCGTCTCATCGACTGATGAATGTCGGACACGAAGTTAAAGAGGAGGCATGAGCTCAGCTTGGATAACACTAACAACTTCCGCGGTGCTATCACGTGAAGACTTGAACTGCTGAGGCAATCTGGATTGGAGGGAACTCTGTTTCTCGCACTTACAGTAAAGGGATTCGTGGTGTGGCAGTCAGAATTACCCTAGGCAAGAGCATAGCGCGTGAACTGCCTTTGGTAATCCAAATGGATCTAGTGCTCGCAGAAAAAACATCCATAACTGTTTGAGGGACCGGGGGAAATCAGACGACGGAATTTCCGTGGACATCAAAGTCAGAGTTGCCCGAGTTGGAAATTTTGGAGAGTCTAATACCGTCCTGCCGCCATCTTCTTTGACATTCTCCTTATTGTTCCCGTCATCAAGCACATCAGGTTATCTATAGCGCTCTGTAAGTGCTGCCCGGCCGACTGACCAACGTATATCCATAGTACATACGCACCCCCGCTATCGCCGGGGATCGGCTAGGATTAGCACTGCCATCAGTGCCAGTCTTAGGTCCTCCGTCTCAAGCAGTTAGACCGTCATTCATGTTACGAGACCAGAGCGGCCAGATAGCCGTTGGCCGAGGGCAGACATGGCCGTATCTGGTATCTCTTTGACCATGAAGAAGTGCGGATGAGGTGACACAGCACTGTCCTCGCTGCAGTCGCTGTCATCGTTGTCACCGCCGCCATCTTCAGCACTTCGAGTACTCCTTTGAGCAGAATCACGACTTGTCCAAGGAGCCCAATGGTCGACATGGCATCCAACGCCGCCGTCTGTTGGACGAAGTCGCAACGCCTTCCTAAGCTAGGCAACAGCAACCCCACCATTGTCCTCACACATGTAGACGAACAGAGAGTGTGTCATGTATGGAAACCTCGAATGACACCGACTGGTAGAAAGCAGCCACATCATCAGTCAGCCCCTGTAAAAGCTGAGGCCTTAAAATGGAATCCAAATACAGTACCTGGAGCGGAACGCCTAGAGAGTTGATCCTAGATCCAACGCTGTGGTGGGAGCAAGGGTTACTGGACCCGCTTTCTTAATTATGACAGTCCATGAGCCGCCTGAGTCATTGTTCTCCACAGTAACGCCGGTGCATATTTAGTGTGATGCAGCAGAGTTCGAGCTAGCAATAAGGACAATCCCAAGGGCCGGGAGTAGTGCCTTGTATGCAACCGCACGAACCGTAGTCGCATCGCGATTTTCGAACGACTGACTTGACATCGATATATGCCTCTAAAGTATTGCGTAATCAGCACGAGTTCACGTGATCGAACTTTCCGTCTCGGGTATTTCCAGTTGCAAGGCTAGGAGATTGGCATCTAATTAGCTCGGCTCAGGATCGCACCAAAACATGTCCATCAATATCTAACGCCTTCACTAGATACATGCATACACCAACAGAGCCTCTGGAATATAAAATTTACTAGCTATTTTACACTACCTTATATGAGGCGTGGGTGCCGGCCGAGGTGCTAATAGATGCAGGCCTTAACCTCGAGTTCTCGTCGCGAGCCGGCCTCCAGAGAGCCGCTGTGGGGTGTTCTGAGAACCTCGCCGGAGTTGAGGAGCTCGATCCAGCCTGATGAGCTGCCAGAGATGGTCCTTTCCCCTACCGTATATATGAAAAAGGTCTTAGCGTTGCTGTTTATAGTTATTGCAAGCAGAGCAGATATCTACACTTCCTCGGTAAGTTAAAGTGGCTAATTGGTAGACGTGACATGCGTGGCGGAAAGGCTCATCTGCGGGAATCGTTATGTTGTTTGCAGAGAGGCTGTGGCGGATTAAAGGGCAGCGCTGGTGTGCCTTTCTAGGGGTTATACCTAGAGGAATAAAGAGACGAAAGATCTTATGCGGCGTGATCCAAAAACGCAGACTTCAGATTAGAAAGCAGAAACGGAAAATCAATTTCCTTAGAGCATGCGATCAGATTCTTTCCTTCACCAACAAATCCTGACTAAGCAGAGAGGGCTAGACTTATCTACATTAAAGGGGACAGGTGCTTTGCAAAGTTATCTTTGTGTGTTACCCTTACCTTTAATAACGTCAATAGATTTGCCTATAGCAGTGTGGACGGTTACAAGAGCTTTAATGAGATCTCTTTTATAAACAGTTAAATGATTAAAGAAAACACCATGAACTCTTCGTACCATATTGGCCCCTAATTCTTAGCCTAATTACTAGGCCCTTATCGTGCAGAACTGCAGTATTCATGAAATTCTTATCTACTCTAATTATATTGTACATGCTCTTATGACTCAGACTGCTCTGTCCAGCACCCATAAGGCTATAATCCAGAATCTTCCAGTCATGGTCCTTAAAGGAGTATAACTTCCAATTATATTATATGGTATCGAAATTAATAGTACTTATTCTTATACTTAATCCGCGCAATTTAATAGCCACCTGTTGTATTTCCTGTGTAAATTCCGAAGACCTATCTCGTCACCGCTTAGCCAAAAGTGCCTCTATTAAAACCGGACAGGCTAGACAGTATAGTAAAGCCTCTCTTAAGACCGCTTTCACTTTTCAGCTGTAGTATTAATATTATCGCTTGGAAACGTGCCAGATATCTGAGGTTTCTCTGTGATCACAGGTCTAAGCACTTATTCCAGATATTTTTTAGTTACCTAGCTGATAACTTGTCTCTGTGGTTAAGCCTAAAGAGGATAATAAGCTTTCTCCACACGGTGCTAGGCTGCAGCTGTAAATATATTCTGATTTTTCTATAAACCTTTCAGAAGCTTTTATATAGTTCTAGTTATTAAGAGGACAGGAGCTGGCACTAGTTCCTTAGCTTCTATAATTACAGGACCGGTATTAAGCGCTGGGACCTAATTCTAAGGAGTGCTAAGCTTTACTCTATTAAAGCATTTAATAAGCATTTAAGCTGTAGAGACACGCTTCTCTGGGTTAATGATTACTATTTCCCGAATCTTTAAAATAGTGTCTTTATTTGAGGCTGTAGACAAAACTACCTTATAAATCTTACTAGAGGACTTAAACTATTTCCACGTTTAACGAAATACTCTTACGTTAAGTAACCATAATATTGTGATAAAGAGTGACTAGATATCTACCTTATAGGTCTATTCCCCTTGCTAATAGAATTCTAGAGCTATATAAAGTAGGCTGCTAATAAAAGTGTAAGCGCTAATACTACAGTTATAGAGACTAAAATCTCTAAGTTGGAATTAATATTAACTATCCGGTCATGTTATGTAGAGAATATTTACTGGCTTTATATCTTGATGAATGATGTCGTTTAATGTAAGATAATTAAGCGCTTAGAGTATTTAATAAAAGATAGCATCAGGAACAGGGTAGCTTCTGCTCTTAATTAATAATTCTAAGGTCCCCTCTTTTAGACCTATAAATATCTCTACCTTGGGCCTACCCCAACCTTGTGACGCGATATAATCTATAATGTATGGCTGGTATTTATTAGGTTATCTACATAAGGGTTCAAAGTCTTCTTACTTATGTAGTTAATTTTAGTAAGATTTTCTACCTCACGTTTAAATACATAATACACGGATTGCCTCCAGCTTTTTTGTTATTATTTTGTTGCTTCTAGAGGTGGCTTTAATATCTTAACGGCTATAAGCTTACCTAAGTCTATATTAATAGCTTTATATATTTCTGCAAACTGACCGGCTCTGAGCATATCTCCTATTTTCATGTATCTTAACTTCATTTACCGGGTTCCTGGTGTGTGGGGTCTAGTCTCTTATTAAGAGAGTAAAATAATCTCCGCCTTATTAGTAGTCCAAGCAAGGCAGGGATTCTCTTTAAGGGGATTATTTTCTTAGTTCTTAATCTTCTCTGTAATTTCAGCAGAACCATGTTGCTATTATAACTTAAACTAAACAAGGTTCCGGCCCTTACTACCTATTCTAATTATAGTATTAAGATCCTTCTGCATGATAACTTTGCGGGGACGTCCATGCTCAAACGGTGTAGCGTTTTCACTAAAGACTTAAGTTATTTATCTATACGACCTATTATAGAGCATAACTATGTTAGTGTTTAAGTTAATCTCAAATAAGTATTAGATTTTAGTAATGCTGGAACCTTCTATAAAGATATTAGTATCACCACGTCCCAATGTTACCAGAGTACTATTACCTGACTTTAAGCGGATATAGCTAACGTCGAGACCAAGTGTACCATTATTCAACGTTAAGATAAAGTAGTTATTAATTAGATAGATGACTATATCTTCAGCTCGCTCGTTAAGCAGTTTAAGGGCAAATAACATAAGAGAATAAGGATGAGAATGAGGACGATAAGGCATATTAGAGCGATAAACTAGGGTAAAATGCTAGAGTAAGGATAATAAATAAAGTCCCACTGTAAAGGAGATACACAAGGGAGTGTCTTAAACTAAATAGATTATTAAAGCTATCTATTTTTATTAATTATAAGTAACTAGAACTAATAGAGTGACGCACTATACTTAAATATAGCTCTATAATTACTTAAGTGTTAACAGTTTCAGCATAGACTACCCTACACTACTAATAGAATTACAAGGGGTAATATAAACAGGTTATACTTTTAATAATAATTAATTTTCACGCATCTCGCTCCCCCCAAACGCAATAATTATTTAAAAAAAAAAAAGGTCTAGATTGGTCTTCTTCGTATAGTATCCTCCTTACTTTTTATCTTTAAATTTTATTATTGTTGTGCGGATTTAGAGACTATTTACTAGATCTACTAAGGGATGCCAGCCCATTCATGTCAGACTACACATTAGTGTGGCCAATCCTTGAATCCCTGAACATACTATAGTATATAGTAAATGGCTTGAAGTTGAAGGCTGGCGTACAACATGAGTCATCGCAGCCCTGCTGCCTAGCGCTAATTCTAAAATAAACACGGCAATCTCTATTAAAGTTCCTTAAGCTAAAAGTCTTTTATTGTGGCTTCTACTATAATTTTTGTTTCGTTTATTATATGAACATTCCACCTCCGCTCCTGCATTACGATCTCGCTTCTACTGCTAGAAGACAACCTTTCCATGGCCGACATGGTTTGAGGGGATGGGCTGCTTATGGCTGATAGAGCTCTAGCATCGCTAGTGGAAGATCTACAGCGACTTGATTATGCGAGAACGCGGTTTAGTGACTCACCATTATTATATAAATCTCACTAATCATATAATTCAACTCGATCTTAAAGTCCTGACCCTTCTAATGAGGAATAATGATGCTGTAAGAAGTGACGAGTTTAACTACGCCTGGAGCGTTAGGCATCACTTCCTTATAAACAATTTAAAGCCTAATATTAAGAAGAAGAAGAACGGATTTACGAAGCTTATGAAAATCGAACATGCTGTCTACACGCCAGAACGAACGTTTACTAACTCGCGTATAAAAACGTCAAGAAGCGTTGGGTTGAGTAAGGCATCTGGAATAACAAGTGGAATAAGACAGCTTTGGGGCGGTAGAAGCATGAAGAACCACTTAAGCTTGAGTCTGAATTAGAGACTGATACGGAGGCAGGCCCCCAATCGTCCCTTTTTACCATTTTCCCAGAGCCGAAGCCGAGATGGCTAATTAGTGATGAGGAGAAGTGACGGCGGATTGCGGAGTAATGAGCTACACTAGAGCGCGAGCGTGAGGCCTCACGCCCATTTTATCAGTTTGTTTACCAGGTGTCAAAAGAGCGCGAATGAATCTAAGACAAATTAGGGAGTAGAAAAGCTATTACCACTACCACTACCTCTGCTGACATAAATATAAGGGCTTATAAGAATGTCAATAACACCTAAATCAAACGAGGAATTTGGAATAGAAATTGGGGTATACTACCCAGAATGTTCTAGAAGTATAAAGAATCTTTTGAGGAGGAGACTGCTAATAGTCCTGCTGCTATTTAAGCGAACCTGCTTAGTAACAGTAGCTATAAAGTAAAAGGAGCTCTTATTATAACTATAAATAGAGCTCCTCTCAGATATATTTCCAGACGTTCTGTAGAAAATCTTTCTAAAAGCGGTATTTTTATGAGAAATCCCCCTGCCGCCGAATCAAATAATCGCTAAAGGTGTAAAGTCATAAATACTTCTTAGTAAGAACTATCTACAAACGTTGATTTACCAGGACTAGAGAATAGTGATGCTGAGTATTCTCCCTTAGAATTAAATTTAGCTCCTCTTAGATAGGATAAACGGCTTCCTTGTCTTACGGCAGGGCAGACTGTATAATTAAGTAGGAAGAGGCTACTCTATAGTAATAGGTAAACACAACCAGTTACAAGCGCGTCTCTTGGTCTAGTACATTTATTAAAGGTATTAAAAACCCCTATAAAGAAAAGGCCTGGACCCCGGCGATGACCGAATGCCTCTGAAGAGATACTATCTGGTGGCCCACTATTATTAGCTGGACTAGATATTACTGAACCACTATTCTAGTCTGCTAGCATGCCTCCACACAGAAGCAAACGGTTATAATAGCCAGAATCTAGCATGGTAAAAGACCCGGGCGGGATCGCTTCTACTGATTCGCTTAAGAGTATCTCCCAATCAAGACTAAAGCGGAATATTGCGGGCAATTTAAAGTCAATAAGCTTAGCGAAACCTTAGGGAATATCTAAAAGACAAAGTTCACATATAATACAGTAAATGATAAGAAAAGATGAAAACTAGATAGTGTATTATATCGTGGACTAAGTATGTCTTATACTGGTCTAAGAATCTTCACTTCTCTTCCTGAGTATTCCTGCTCAGGTTTGAGTTATCCTTTAGCTAGTATGGGAGAGACTAAAACGCTGTTAAGATTACCATTACTAACGGCTATATCTTTTAAATATACAAACTAGAATTAAAGAGCATGGAATTAAGTTCTCTCTTCTTATACTATTATTAATATAAGTTACCCTCTCAGTACCTATTAACGGTCTGAGAGTAAGGCGGCTAGATAATTTTGAGCTACAAGCAGGATTCTAGGCTTCTTAATTGTAGTATTATTCAGCTGTTATTTAGGTACTGCTATTTGTTATTCCTTTTAGTATAATCATGTAGCAGCTCGCCTGGTGGTTTAGGAATAATAGAAGAGAAGGAGCAAAAGGGACTGCTGCAGCTTTAAGATATAATAAGAAATAAATTATAAAGCAACTTCGTAGTCACGTGCAATAGAGTTTCTAATCTTACACCTTAAATAAGTCTTCATACCTTAAGGACTGTAATGGAGACTTAGGGCCTTTTTCCTGCCCTAAAGGGGGCAGCGTGTTGACTGGCTAACTCTAGCTATAAAGCTCTTAAATTAGCGATCATATTCTAATTCAGTTAGTAATTTTCCTTCTTGAAAAGGGAAACTCTCTAAGGATCTAAAATAAATCCACATCAAGCTTAGCAGTAGTATAAAGCCTTAATGGATAGAGGTATAGAACCATTACAAAAATGCGCTGCAAGTAACTAAGGGTGGGTGATTTAAAGAATATCTTCAGAGCGATTATTACATTTAAGAGGATAAAGAATTTAACCTAATCTACTGGTAGAAGGAACGACTCTACGGCTCTCAATCCATACTAGCTTAGTTTACGCCTTTAGTATCCTCCAAATGAGCGAAGTTAGTCTGCATAAATCGTTTTAGTAGAACCCCTAGAAGAAAACGCTATTAATGTGCTCTGTTCTGTTAAACTCACGCATAAACCTCTCGTTCACAGTCACAGCTTTGGAAAGGTGCCCGAACTTTATCCTACATTTCTCCTTTGTGGCTAGTGCGTGGGCTGTGGAAACGACGTTCTTAATCTAAAGGTTATTAGTTAGTACATTAATCCTTTATACATGTAATCAAAGGCACTCTACCTGCCGCCTGTTGAGCTTACTGCTAACCAACCGTTCCATTTCCTGATCATGGATATCTAGGGCTCCATAAGAGGTGCGCGACCTAGAAAGAAAATGGCCCCAGATCTACTTCCTTACGTTGCTGCTCAACTCATTATATCTCAGCATGAGATGAATTCGGCTAAGAATCGCTTCGTCAAATTCGGATACTCGGTTTGTCATCAAGAACATGATTCCGTCCAGATATTCCAGTTTGCGGAGAAATACAGTGATGAGACTAAGAATCATACTGCAGGAGCACAATAAGACCGCGACCTTTTCCAGCAACAAAACCATCAAATTCAAGTCCGTGCGCTCGATTTATACGGGCCTCTGCAAGAGCCATGACGGCATCTTCCTGTTCCTTAGGAATCGTTAGGCAATCAGCAGGCGTAGAGGACTACACGGGGTTTGTCAAGTTGCATGCGTGTCTTGACAAGCCATATCGGATTCGTCACAATTGCTGTCGCTATGTGTGGCTCGTGCAACGCAGGGTACTGGTCACGTGGAAGCTGGCTCGGCGGTTGCGGCAACGTAGTTGCAACCTCATCACAAGTATTACTTTGCGATACTTGACTCTCAGTAGCGAATTGAATCCGATTATACGCCAAATCGATTGAAAATACGGGAGAACTCCAGAATTCTAAACAATTGATGAACTTTGGTGGTTTGCAAGAGGTCTGATTTTTCTATGGTAGGAAGCGAGTGACTTAAATACACCAAAAATCAAGCCAAGGAACTAACCTAAATGGTGAACTTGACGCAGCTGGACCTTTGGGCAGCACGATCGTAGCTGGGGAACGCCCAAAAAGGAGCGAATATAGAAATGAACAACAAGATCAGCTTCTGACTACCCTCCTAACGATCCCCTTTGTGACAGCAGTACTAAAAGGGCAAGTCAGGTCTGTCAACAATTGAGCCAGCAGAAGAATTTAAGTCGAGCAGTACGGGCGTAGCACTGTAGTTATGAACAACCCAATTCTATCACGTACATGGGTCAATAACGACCACATGCGTCCAAATGCTGACAGATTCTTTCTCTTTACAATCTCCTCAAGCTTCACAGTTGCCTTTTTGACGAGTTCATCGAAATCTTCAAGCAACGGAACCTTGTCTTTCCGGCACAGATACTGGACGTTTCCGCGCCGATGATATCCTTCCGGGCAGCAGACAATGAGCTTTCCAGATTGGGAATAACGGCCCAGCTCCATCAGTGAGACGGGGCTGATGGTGTTGGGATGAAAATAGAGGATAATGAGATCCACCTTGTCGAGATTCGTCATTTCCCAATCCATTTGATGAAGGAGGTTCTTGTCCTTGATGTCTTGTTCCCAGTTAGGGTCCCATTGGATACGGCGAGGGTTGAATGTAGTAATAGGAAGAGAGGTGATTTTGTCTGTAAAGGCGGCTTGCCAGTCGGGAGCTTTGCCCATCTCGATGCTGCCTCCAAGGAAGATTCGTACACAGTCGCCAACATCCGTGTTGTCTAGAGGGCCGCAGTGCATGAACGCTGGATTTCGTTCCGGCTTGTCCGCCATATATAGAGACAGACGTTCCCCTTGACTGGTTTCTGGGAACTTCATGGTAGAAAACGATGGCCGAACTGGGCGACAGTATGCCTTCTTTGAGGGAATTGGGGTAACGGGGGAAAGAATTCTCTTGGTTTATAGGCATGAACTAGTATAAGTACTTCGTTAAGCGCTGCTCTTATTAACTTCGTTTAGGCTAATTAGTATAACGTAGTGCTAACTTGCGCTATTCCCTTACTCTGTCACTCTGTTACTGCGCCCTTAGAAAAAGAGGTCTTAAGTAAAGTAATACTTGCTTTTTTAAGTAGTTAATAAGCTTACTAGAGCGTTGTTAACTTTAGTTAGCTATAGACCAAATTAAAGCTTATCATGCACCACAGGGCGTAGTGAAGAATAACATTAAATGAGTTAACAGTCTTAATTAACGCTTATTCTATTATGTCGATGTGTCCAGGCGCAGCTGACTCTGGAGCCTAATTAGGATCCCAGTTAGACGGAGCCCGTTTGAGCCGCAAAAAGCGGCAGAAGACAGCAGAAGATAAGTGAGGCTTATTAGACAGCTTTATTCATGCGAACACTAGCATAGCTAGCTTTAAAGTTTTTCTAATTAGCTTACAGGTTCTCCTTTGAGGACTGTCTTGGAGTCTAAGGGGGTTGGGCTGAAGTAATGATCTAAGATCGTGGCCGGCCTAGCCACTAAAAAAGGACTAAAGAGCTAATAAGAAACTAGTCTTCTAATCTAGCTTCACACTAGCGGAACATATCGCTACTGTGGTTTATATTACGGGAATTCATGCGGTTCGCACTGCTATTTATGGACTAGCATATCCCTAGCTCTTAGATAGAATCCTTTGAAACCTAAGCAGACACCTTAGATCACGGTGTTATTAGGGTAAGCCTCTTTATTCTTTTAAGAAGCTGCGAAGCTACTTGTTAAGTTTGTGCAATTAAAGTTTTAAAGTCTTTGAGAAGTCAAAAGTTCACGCAGACTTATCATAGCTGGAATGTCAACGATTTCTGAATATTCTTTAAGCTCTATTTAAAGCTTCTCTTGTTTTACGTACTCAACTTCAACCGATAGTGAAAGTATGATATAACTGGAATGAGAAATGGCCCTCCTATCTCAGGTCTTAGGCTTTATTAAGTCCTGTTGGTTGAGTGTGCTAGCATAGACCTAAGTGACTCTTATATTCTACTTATAGTTAGACCTAGCGCTCTTATTACTACCCGTTGGATTCGCCTTCCAATTTATAGAAGTTCCTGTTTGGTCTAAGTTTTTGGTCAATTTCATTATTCTAATTCCCCTGGCTGGTATGGTGGGCTTTGTAACTGAGGAACTATACTAGTCTCTTAGGGATTATTAAGGAGGCTTCTTACTTACTACTTTAGAGTAAGTACCTTAAATCTTATAAGTTATATGTATGCTGAAAGAATGCGAAGAAACGCCCCTAAACTAATCCTCTCAATCATGGGGCTTCGTTATTAACAGGCTGTGATCATTCTTACATCACTAGTAGGAAGTATCCTTTCAAACACTTTACTAGTATTAGAAATAGTTTTTTGCGTAACCTATGAACGCTTTGAGACTGCTTTCAGCCGGTCTCTTATACATGCTTTAATAATTCAATTTACTCTCTTTATTACGTCATTGGCAATGTTAAAAGCTTTTCTAGAACTTGTTAGTTTGTTCTGAAACCCTTTACTTTGTTTCTTATACTAACTTTTAATAGGCGTAATGGAGGCTGTAAGGCGCGCTTCGTATGGAATCATAATAGTTCTAATATTCACCTACTTTTATTATTTCTTTTCTTAGCTGAAACTTAATGCTAAGCTTAAATAATTTTAAGTAGCTAACGAAGAATAATATAGATTGCTGTAAATAGGGAACGGTTAAATACAACCAGAGCTTACTATTTTTAGAGCTGTAGTCTTACTCCTTATTATTATTATACTAACGTCTGTTCACTTGGAATTCCTCGTATCAAGCCTTAATAGCGTCGCCGTGCCTAAGAGGTTCTTAAGTATAGTTTTAATACCAATTATTGGAAATTTCATAGAACATTAGACAACAATTAAAGAAGTATACAAAGGTAATATGGACTTTGTAACTGGAATTGCTCTCAGATTAAGCGTCCAGGTTGTGACTTTTTTACTTCTAGTTATTATACTAATAGCATAGGGAAAGGGAGTTATAAACATAACTCTACTCCTTAACAACTTTTAATTTTACTCACTTTTTGGTTTATTCATTCTTCTGGGCTTAATAATGTGGACTGAGAGAATCTATAAGTTAATAACTGCCTTAGAAGGGATTATAGACTAATAAATAAGTAGATTCTTACTTTAGTATTCTACTAATTTTTCTATATATTTGTATCTGTTTTAGCGCATGGCTTTACTAATTACGTAACTACAATAACGCATTAAATAATATTCTAAATATGTAGAGGTTTAGCTCTCTCTTAAGATATAAACGTAAATAGTGTTTTATATTTGAATGGATTAGTTAGTATCATGGTATTCACTCTTATCCTTTATTTCTATAATTGTGTCTATTACTATATTATCTAGAGTTCTTCTAAGATACAAATAGAACTGTTACCTTTAATTATAAGGTTATAACACTTTGATATTATAATCCCCCTTCTACTTATTGATGGGTAAGCGTCTTTATACTGCGCTTTACACCTTATAAACACTTCTTCTATTTCCTTTTAATTACTACAGCAAGTAATCTCTTCCATTCCACCGTTGAGATCAGAATACATAATGATGGACATTTTTTGGAGACTGTTGGTTTCGTTAACCTATTGCTCTAGAGAGGTAAGAAGAAAGGAAGTATTCTATAGAAGATCTAGGAGCATCTGAGAAGTCTGTGAGTCCTCGTAAACTTCTTCTAATCCCTTTAAAGCCAATTCTATTAGGTAATCCTCTTCTTGTTTATGGTCTTTAGTAGATGCTATAACTTTCAGAACCGCAGAGTCATGACCAGCCAGGTGTCGTGGAATGGGAAGAAGAGCATCAACAAACTGTTAGTTAAAAGAAACGGAGTAAATAGATGATTACCGAATTCGGTTTTCTTAATGGGCAATTTCGGCTACAGCTTAAGTAGATTCTTAATCGGAAGCCTCTTGTATTTTAATATTAAAGTTTCTCAACATTGGTCTTGCCGTTTCGGAAATAGGTTCTATCAAGTCCATATCAGTATCTGACTTAGACTCGGAGAAATGTCCATTAAAAGCTCTGCGCTCCAGCTCGCTATTTGATTCTAACATATCAACATCTACATCTGTCGCTTCCGTGCTGATTGGGTTATTACTTAGACTATATATGCCGGATTCTCAAACGCCATCCCCAGAATCTGGGAAAAAGGTACGGAAGACAGATCTTTGAATGAACAGTAAGGAGACTGAGTTTCCTCTACCCTCAACAGGCTGCCGGAAGATAGTGAGGAACATGAAATGCTTGTTATATTCATAGGCATCTTTCTAATGTTAGCCCCGACATCTGGCTATAGACTCCCCAGGTCCTTCCAGTAACATGCGCGGAGTAGATTCTGGTGACTTGTCTTTAGCTACTAATTAGTACATCTTTACTATCTCAGCTACGAGCCTTTCTAGTTCTCTCTGGTTATATTTCGATGCGTCTCTATCCGAAAGTTTCTGGCGTACTTTTTCCCAGTAAGGATCTAACTTTCTCAATTAATATATCTCTAGCGATTTGAACTCTAATGTATAAGTAAAATTAGCAAAGCGATGCCATATCACCGGGTCCGGCGGTCTTATAATAAGAGTCTTTTTACTACATTCCTTTAAGGGACACTTCTTAACCATATCGAACACATGCCTTATTACATATAAATATAATTACTGAAACCCAGACTTAAATTGATCCTGAAGGTCTCCGTTACAAAGTTTTAATGACTTCTTAGAGGTTTGTAGTAAGACCTTGCTATAATTTCGACCTCCTGTAAAAGCGAGCTCAGCAACTCCGTGAAGAGTTCTTAGACCTTTTTAATACCTTTTTAGAGGCTTCAGAGGCTCTAGAAGCCTCTGCACAGCCTTAGCAAAACCTCTAAAATACTTAAAGTCCTTTTATAGACTTTTAAGAGTTAGAATCAAGTAGTTAACTTTGCATAATCTTCTTCAAATTCGCTGCCTCACGGTTTTATTATTGATTATTAAGAAGATTCATTCTTCTTGTATTAGTTTGTTAAGGTCCTCAAGGTCCTCCTAAGATGCTCCTAGACATTTCAACTAAACACGCTATATAATTTTACTATCTAGTATATTCATTAAACTCTTATCTCCACCTAAAATGCGGTCGAACGTTAAGATTATACGGTTAAAATAGTAAATAAACTTTTATATCCTCTAGTTAGCTACGATCATAGATGCTGTTCATTACTTATTTTATCACTTAAAGTTACTATTATTTTATGCTAAAAGCTAATATTAAGTTTATCTAGGAGTATAGGGATCCAAAGAAGATTGCGAAGCGCTACACTAAATCCAGAATGTTCAAATATTTAACTTAGGATATCCCTTTTATAATCTGTTAGCTATGACTACTAATACCTTTCTACAAATCTATTCATTAACTCATATTCAACGATTTTGTGAAAGATTAATCTATTAGAAAAGCTTTTACTATTTGAATAATCTTTAATAAGTGACTACCTGGTTTCTTTACTTAAGTCTATAGATACTAAAACGTCAGCGCTGCTTAGAGCAGAACAAGGCATATTATATCTTCTAAGTAAAACATTATAGTTTACTATTTCTCTTTATCTTTAAGGCGTGTTGATTCCTTAGCAGCTTTAATACAATGCTTTCTATAAAGATATTAGAAATAGAAGTTTAGAAGAAACTTCAGTCACGGAAGGTTTTCCTATAGCCTATTTAAGAGATTAGAGAGGGATATTCTTAAGTGCTTAATTACGCTTTTAAGATCAGCCTTACTAATAATTACTAGAACGTAATTTTTAAGCTTAAGCTAATTAACACCCTCTTAAAGATAGACTCCTTTTAGTTTTTCTATGTTACTGCGATCGAGATCTTGGGGATAGTAAACTAAGAAATAAAGAAATTCAAGCAATACCTAAGCTTGTCTATAGAATTTGGATGATTTCTCTGCCTCTATTCTCCTTTCAGCGTCATTAACTTAAATCTGGTTCATATTTAGTAAATAGATTCTATATTAGTTCTTTCAGGTAGATTTTTACTTCCTTTGCGTAGAAGGGAATAAGATGTTTTTTTTTATAACTAAAGTAGTACGTCTACCGCCTGTGCTTCTAATTAGAACTAAGGGTCCTAAATAGGCTCCTAGAATATTATTATAGCTCTAGGAATACCACTGCGGTTTTAAGAAGCCTAATCTGGCTCTAATACAGCATCATGCGTCTAGCAGTAACTTAAGGTTTAATAATATAGTATATAGATTAATCCCTAAATAGATTAGTTTAGAGCCTAGATAAAACTAGAACTTGTCACCTAGAAAACATTAATATATATAGAAAGGACTGTTTTATGCCCTGATTTGTCTTTTTTTTATATATACTCCCATATCCCTAACATCCTTAGCTTTAAACAAATATGGAGCCATTATAGTAAAAGAATCTACTAGATATACTTATTCCCTATAAACCTAGAAAGACTTTAATGTAATATCTTTTAGTATTTAATATTACAAAGCTCGACCTATCTTTAAATCACGTACTAGATAATTTAGAGCGGTAAGCTTATCTTAATTTAATACACAACCTAATCTAAAATACTTCTAAGATAAATGCTTTAATAAAAGAAGGAATGAAGTTTATATTACTTAGAAATAATATACTATCTCTTTAAAGGAGACTATATAATATCTGGAAATACTTAAAGCGCTATAGGCACAAGCAGAGGCTCTAAATCTATCTAATTAGAATATTTCCTATTCAGGGGAAGACTAAAGACTCTTTTAAAAGAATATTACAATTTAGCTTTAATAGAAAACCTAGTAAGAACTAGATAATCATAGATAAACACTAGCTATATATAGTAAGGCGGATAATTAGTGATAATAATAGGGACTTTAGAAAGTACTTTTTAATAGCATTTAGCGTGCCTACTTACTGTCATTAAGGTTTCTAGTACAAAGTACCTAATATTCCTGATTTAACTATCGATTTAAGGGTATATATTCCATGCTTTTATAATAGAATATATGAAGAGATTAGGGTTCTATTATTAGAAATACCGTGAATATTTAGATATGTCTCCAGTAGAGCCTCTATTCTAAATACACTTATAAATCTTTTTAAGATATGTATTAGAATATACTGTTTTAATAGCCTAAGCTATCTAACTATTTCAGGAATTTGAGTAATTAAAAGCTTAGTATATAGATTGCTATTAGTTCATTTTAGTCTTTTACTTTACTTTATAAGGATTCTATATTAATTAATAAAAATAAGCAACCCTGTACGGAGGATTGGTCATGTATATAAATAATTAATTATAGATATAGTTACTAACTATTAATATTTATTTACTGATATTTTTTTAAATATAGTACTAACTAGTCCTGCTACGCTAAACAAGAACTAAAGAAACTTAAAAAGGTAACTTTTAGAGCTTATATATAAGTTTACCTATAATATATAGTATAATTTAAGAATAGTCATAATTATAATTGTGCTTATTTATAGGGTGTTTAGTTTTAAACTATCTATAAGTAAAAGCGCACTAGAACTTATCTAAATAAAAAAGTGCCTTAGCTTTTATAGTAAGTGATTTAATAAAAAGCGACGTAATTTTACTATCTAGAATAAACTAGAGCTCTTTTTATACTATACTATATAGCCCTAAATCTAATAGAAAGCCTGATTAGGTCTTTTTAAACATAATAGTAACTAAGTAAACTATAAAGACTTATGGCTATTATAAACTAAAATTACTAGAGCCTGTTTAGGCTCTATAATAATGTACTAGATTAGTTTTAGTTAGCCCTTTCAGCGTCCCGTTTAAGCGCTATTTTGGCTTTATAATAAGTAATAATATCTCTTCTAATAAATAGCCGTTATGCTGTAGGTAAATTTTTTAATAATTACTATATACTTACTATAGCTTTAGAAATTAAAAGATTAAACCGCTATATACTTTTTATTAATGATTATGTTAATAATAATTAAATATCTTACTATTACAACAGCCTGAAGCACTCGCAGCTATATTTAATTAATAAAACTATAAAAAAGAATTGCCTAAGTTTAAATAAGACTAGCTAACCTATAAAAGCGTCTCCTTATCTTCTATTACTAATTAAATTACGGACTGTGAAATATAACAAGAGTTTTTTTTATAATACTCTAGTTTCTATAATTCTTAGTTCCTTATAGGATAAGTATGGAAAAACGTATCCCTATAAGTTAGCTAGTAAGGTTATAATAGCTATTAAATTATCTACTAGAAAGAAATAGTTTACTATTAGAAGCCTTTTAGGGAAAGATATTAAAAAGAAGCTTCTTAATATTTACTAATTCCACTATAAGAATCTAATAAAGACTTATGAGATATTTATATACAATAACGCCTTCTATTTTATCTCTAAGTTAATATATATATCTCTTAAATATGTTTATTATTGCCTAAAATATCCTAATAAGAAGTAACTAGTAGTTATTATAAAATAGGTAAGAATCTTTTCTGTAGTGACTTCTTATCTATAACTAATAGCTATAGGCTTTTAATAGTATATGCTTTCTAATATCTAAGAATTTAGCTTATAACATATTAACATTATCTAATATCCTGATAAATACTAACGGATCTGTTAAAATAGGTATAGTTAATAAGTTATAATAGAAATTTAATGCTAACCTATAAACAGTAAATCTTAAACATTATAAAACTAATAACAACTGCGGATGAAAGAATGCTAAATCTTTAGATTATATTATAATAATACTTATAAACAAGAACGTAGAGGATAGTAAACTTAATTTAATTAAACATAATAAGTAGTTAGACCTTACTGTGAATTTCTTGTCTATAATGATTACATTAACGCTGAATGATTTCAAATAGATATGTTACTAGAACTCTACCTTATAAACACTTACTAATCTCTTTATAGCACGATTTTATAAAGCTAAAGTGAGATAAACTAAAATAGTTTATGTTATATATTTAAACTAAGATGAAAATAAACTAAGCACGCTTTAAGCCGTGAGAATTTTAAAAAGGCTTTGCTTCTAACTAACCCCTATTTTATACTTCTAACGGAATTTTCTTTTTAGTATGTTATACTATCCTTTCTTCTTCCCCTAGCTCTAACAAGGACGCTAACCACTATTTAATGTATTTAATTCTTATATAACTAAGTAAGAGTATAGACACCTATCTCTATATTATATACAGTTATAAGATAACTACTCCTTAAATAACTCAATATCCTCCAAAATTGAGCTCAAGTTCCTGAATCTCTAGTAATCTAAGAAGAGCAAACTCACTAGAGCATTAACGGCTGGCATCTAGCCAAGAGAAATATTTTTATTAGTAGTATTAGGGTCTATAATGATCTACTTTATCTTATAAAATGCGTTATTAAGACAGGTGTCATCCCACTACATCCTGCCCCTAATTCCACAGTCAGTAAGCGTGATTAGCAAATATATAGTAATAACACGTATGCTCATGTAAATACTCTCCTCCGGTTAAAGTAAAATTATTCTTACTTAGTTAGTCCTAGCTTAGGTGTTTATTCCGGTCCTTATTCTTTAAATTCCTTTAGCTTTTCTTGAGTAGGATTTGTTAACAAAACAGAAAATTACATCACAAGTAGCACCAGCGTTTATCCCACAAATAGTACTAAAATTTTTATTAAACTTAATACGTAAGCATTCCTACTATGATAACGCTAAGTAACCAAAGCCTAACGTTACTCTCGGAATTACTATTTCCGTCTTTAATAAGCTTATTATCAATTCGTTTAGTTCTCAACGTATCTTCCTTTTCTTTCTAAGTGGCTTTCCTTAGAGCTTCTTGACTTCTTCATTTATTATCTTATCTCTGGCCCTTTTAAGATCTAAAATGTCACCTTATATATCGTTTAACCTTTTATTTAGGTCATTAACCCTACTTTTAAGAG
Source organism: Zopfia rhizophila CBS 207.26 (assembly GCA_010093925.1). Taxonomy (NCBI): domain Eukaryota; kingdom Fungi; phylum Ascomycota; class Dothideomycetes; family Zopfiaceae; genus Zopfia; species Zopfia rhizophila. The sequence continues at coordinate 55,254 of ML994774.1, forward strand.
AGTTAAGATAAGGGATGAGTATGCAAGCATCTAATACGTAAACTTAAGACGTCTTAGTTCTGTAGTAACTGCTTATAGTTTTGGGTAGATTGGAATATTTTACTCAGCTAATCTAATAATAACGTCGTGCCGTGCTTCTCTAGCTGTGCCTTATAAACTAAGGGGGCTCTCCCTTCAACGAATGATATAATAATATCCTTTTTAATAGATCAGTTATAAGGTCAGATTAAGCGGGCCTAAATAAGTAAAACGTACTGGTTCCTCTCTCTCGTCCTGTTTATTCGAACCTGGGAACCCCCAATGCACTAGGAGTGTTAGCGGAACCTGTAAGCATACTGTCAGGTCTAGATTACCCTATCACTATAAAGTTAGCTGTCGGAAACTGTGTCACCCGATTCCGGTTTAAAAACTGTCTATTTCATGTGAGACGACTGGCCAATGCCGAGGTTGGATATGTAGAGACACTGTAGAAACGTGCTGAGGATTGAATTGGCGCATGGAACTCTATAGGGAGACAGGGCTACTTATACTCTCCCGGTCCCTAGCTTCTGCTCTGGGTCGCCGAGGTGGCGGTTGAGTACGCCTTGGGCTTGTTTAGAGCTACGAGCTCAAGATCCTCGCACTCCCACGCCAGCGAATACGCCACGCCACGAACCGCGGTCGGTTATGTCGAAGTTTGCTGTGCCTCGCATAAGATGCATGCTATAGAGAACATCCAGTCAATTCTGGGCATGCGTCCGAGGGGTGAATCGTGCGCTATGTAGCGGTGACATATGTCGACCGTTCCACAAGGGTTCTTTCAGCTACTCCAGGCTTCCCACGCTCTTACAAGGTACATCAACCCTAGGTCAGGCATGAGGATGATCAAGGACGGACGTTTGGATATGCAGGTACCCGATAAAAACTCTCTCTGCGCATAAATGGGGGGTTGGGGTGCGTGGCTGTCTTACGATAGGCGCTTGCTCCGAAAACAATACCTTCCAAGATCGTCAATAAGGAGCCGGCATGATACATGGCTTCTCCCTAACTGCGGGACATGGCCTAATCTATCTTGTACTTTACCAGACTAGTATGGTAACCTTGCTGGAGCACCAGCACGAAGCTCCTCCGCACCCGGAGAGATCATCTGCTAGGGTTAACCAACGGAGCTAAAGAGCATAACCGTCATCTGCTACCCCCTACTTTGAATGAACTGCGCCTTGCTTTGTGTGTAGCTGCTGGAGTGGCCTTTATGGTTGATTCTTTTTTGAATGGACCCCATTCATCATTGGGTAAGAAGAGAACGCTGTGAACGAACTAGAGGTCTACTCCGCAACAGGCTCAGCCCCAAATGCAGTCAGACAAGAAGAGTATAGGTAACGGAAATGTTATGTGCTTTTAAGGGGGACTAAGGGTGTAACTGCGCTTTTCTGCAATTCAAGTTGAATCATTCAGTGGGGGATAAGGAGTTCACGAATTGGGCCTATGTTTGGCTGTCGAACCCTAGAACGTATAAAGATATAAACGTAGGAAAGCACTCTACAGCGTAATAGCGCATTGAATGCCCTGGACTTAATCTGGGGTGGCGTCTTTAGAGCCATGTTCTACAGCTTCCTAATCCTGGCCTGGCAGTGTTCAGCGTTACCTCTTCTATTTGCCAGATAGTGGAGTGCCGTGATCATCAGGGCTCATAGCTCGATAGTGATGAAACTTAGATGTTAGAGATTATGCAAGGGTTCTGCTGCGGCTGAATTCTAAAGAGGAACGGGTTGCTCCTAAGGTAAGGAGAGGAAAGGATATAAGAGGCAGTTGTGCCTCTACAACTAGTAGAGCAAAACTCCGAAAGCCCACTGTAGTGAGCCAGATTTCACACCTTGACTCCATTTAGCCATGGACTGTTACGACTTGTATGCCACGAATGAGTAAGCTAGAGTGCGTCCATTATTCCCCTCTTTCATATTATAGCTAACTCCTTCAGAATGACTTTGCTTCCTCCATCTTTCTGATTTCTAATGATCAAGCTACTTTCCCTTGGTCGATAATGAGTGGTCCGAATCACCTATCGCCCCGCCCGGTCTCAAATCCCCAGGACAGCCCCTAGAGCTTCTTTGACATCAAAGAGAACATGACCAGTTGGGAAAGTGGCATTATTTCGGCTGAAATTGGGAACGTGAATACGGAGGTGGCCATGTTTACTCTGACCTTTTCTTATCAGTTAACTGGCCTGTCGATGTCTGACTTCGTCGATCCTGGTGCGCTCTCGCAAAAAAATTCTTAGGGTATCTTTGATTTCCGGCCTGCCATGCATCAGCAACAATCAGGGCTCGCCACTAACGCACAGGCCCAAGCATATCAGCTATCCAAGCAGGGAATCAATAATTTCCCTCCTAAACCATCTACCGTTCCTCCTGTTAGGACGGGACGGAGGGCTGGCGATAATATGGACAAGGAGAGCAGAAAAGAGAGGCGCAGGCAAGCAAACCAGGTGGCGGCTCTAAATAGCCGTAAAAGGAAGAGAGGCATGTTTACACCTACTCTCTAGTTTCCTATTAATATTGCTGACATGGTTAGCAGAGCACACCGATCAACTTGAAAAGAATATTGTTCGACTTGAAAATGATGTTGCCCGACTTAAAAGGGATGTTGCCCGACTTGAAAATGATGTTGCCCTTAAGACCAACGAGAACAATAACCTTCGCAACTAGAACCATACTCTAATAAAGAAAATGCACGTTCCGCGGCACTCATCAAAAGGCTTCTTCAACATCCCGCCCTAACCCCTTCCGTTGGGGACCTTTCTCTAGACAAGATGATAAACAACCCAATTTTATTAACCAGTCCAGCGGCACCAACAGAGTAGCTGCGATCAACATTACAGAACGGGTCGCGATTCCTTTTAAATGTCAAAGGGCCTTAAGAAACTACACAATGCAGTAGTCGTAGGGGGGGACGCATTGGCTTAAAGTGGTACTCGCATTTTTCTTTCTAGTACCCTTTTAAGTCTCTCTGTTCGAAGGACGGGTATTGAATGGTTCGGGGCGGTATGTCCAATGGGGTGAATTTCTAACTCGTTATTACGCACAGGCACTTGCCCTTTGCCATATTTATATTCTGCTTATGTATGTAGTTATCTCTTTATTATGTACTCTATATATGCTAGATTATAGTAAGCTTGAATACTTAAAAACTAGAATTAATCTAACGCCGAGTAACTACGTCAAAGGATCTATCAACATATGTTCCAGGTCAACGGTTTTGCGAGCATATTATGTTATGAGATACGTTAAGTATATCTTTTATTACGTTTGGCCTTAAATTAATGACACGGAAAAGCCGATTATAATTGTTAAACCCTTCCTTATCCTATGTTATTATTTGATTGTAATGACTGTGGCTTGTCTTTCTGCAGTTCCTCTTAGCATAGATGGCGACTTCGTAAGCTTCTCTACCGTTTCAGCAAGTTGCTCCGTCTTGTGAGCGAAGGGCATCAGAAGAGGAAGGACCATTATCAAGGTATTAAGAGCTAAAGAAGGGCTTTTTTCATGCGGTAATACTGGATACAAGTCACGGCTCAGCCGACGCTGCATTTTCCTTATTAAAAGAATTCTCATTAATGCTGTATCATCTTTAAGGCGCGGAAGCCTACCACTAAATAAGGTATTAATAAAAAGACCTAGGGATGCATGGCTTGGAATGGCTGTTTAGAAGAAGAGAGAGAGTAATATTAATGCTTAGCCAGCTCAAGCTAAGAATAAAGCAAGCTACCGTTAAATAACGTATATAGTGGTTTTAGTTCTAGAATTACAGCTAGCCAGTAACGGCGCTAGTAACAGATATAAAGAGGCGTGTTTACTAGACTATCATATCTTATTTACTTAATTTACTCTAGCTTCCTTTGATTAAAGCACTTAGTAGCTTAAAGTATTATCATAACAAGCTATAGTTCTACGGTTCCAGATGCTAATTTATCTCAAACTAAGTAGGCATCAAGATTGCGAAGACTTTGCCATTATTAAGATTAGAGATAAGCCAATTTTATTCTATTAATGCTCCTAAAGTGACTAGATTTTGGATTCTAAAAATATAAAGATATATCATTGCACTATTCTCTCTGCTGGTATTACCCAATCTATTGAACTCACTTTCAAACGCTGCTTTTGCGTTACATGTTGGAAATTTAAATAACAAATAGTCCAGAGGTAAATCTCAGGACTCAAATGTAAACAGCAAAGATTAAATTATCTAGAAAAGTAAGTAAGATAATATGGCTTAAGAGCTTAGAAAACTAACCTAAAGATAATTCCGCAGATTTAATTACGAAGTAAAAGGTCCTAAATGAGATCAAGACTCCACATAGAAACCATAAAATGCTCTTTAAGCTAAGGTATGCGCAAAGAACTATGCACATTACGGTAATAGCAGCGATCTTTTCGTGCTTGATATAGATTAAATGGTATCTTCCTAGAGTAAGAATAGAAAGATGGTCACGTCAAAAGAGGATCCTAACTACCTCCTCAACACAAAATAATTTACCGTTTTGATGTTCTGCATAAACTAGTTAGTAGACATTAAATAGTAATAGTTTACTTTAGGCTTATCCATTGCGACACAAGCCGTTCGTACAACAAAAAAGTTGTTTATAAGATGAAAGCCAGTTTGTGTGATTAAGCATGAGAACTAGCACGTTTAGTCTTCTTTATTTTATATCCTATTAGGGGCTACACTGTTACCAGTATTGGATCTACTAATATTATGGCATGAAGGCTTAGCACCTTGAAAATCCCTTGAGCGGTAGTCAGAGGCATCTATGGCGTGAATAATAATGTCTATTCAACTTCCCCTAGTGAATTTCTAGTGGCCATTAGACATCACTGGCCTGCGAGCAGGGTTATGTATAATCAAAGTCACGTGAGTTAGCTTCTTATACCTCAGAATCTATTCATAATAGCTAAGAGGAGGTGTTAGATGGAAATATAATTAGCCTCTAGGTTTTCACAGCCCCTTAATTATATACAACCTAGCATAGTAGCTGGATCCTTCTTCATGCGCAGGGTACTAGGCGGCGAATTAGCTTAAGTTACTCAGTTCATACTATCACTCCTTAATTAAAAGGGGTAATGTTGTAATCCTTGGTTACGTAGTCTACTATAGCTTAGATAATATAACCACTTATATAGCACCTAGGCAGTCATTTCAAGTAGGGTCTTATATAGTTAAAGTTACATAAATTAGCTCCTTATGCCTTAGAATCTATTTATAATAGCTAAAAGGAGGTAGCAGATAGAAAGTTAATTAGTCTCTAGATTTTCACAGCCCCTTAATCACATATAACCTGGCGTAGTAGCTGGATCCTTTTTTATATATAAAATACTAGGCAGCGAATTAGCTTAAGTTACTCAGTTCATGCTATTACTTTTTAATTAAAAGAGGTGGTATTATAATTCTTAATTGTATAGTCTATTATAGCTTAGATAATATAGCCGCTTATACCACACTTAGGCAGTTATTTTAAGTAAGGTCCTATATAGTTAAAGTTACATAAATTAGCTCTTTATATCTCAGAATCTATCTATAATAGCTAAGAGGAGGTGGTAGATGGAAAGTTAATTAGCTTTTAGATTTTTATAGTCTCTTAATTATATATAACTTAGCTAGCAGCTAGAAGCTTCTTTATATACTTAATACTAGACAGCTAATTAGCTTTAATTTCTTAAGTCATACTAACGCTTTTTAATTAAAAGTAGTAATATTTATAATACTTAGCTATATAATTTACTATAGCTTAGATAGTATAGCTGCTTACATAATATTAAGATAGTTATTTTAATATCCTAGGATATTAACATATCCTTTTAGAGTTACTTAGATAAGTTAGCTGTATATAAAAGCGTTCTTCTATCTCTTATAGCTTAAAATTACTTAACTATTTTATTACTCTTTATAGTATTTAAGTAGCTATCTCTTTTTATAGTATTTAAGTAGCTATTTCTCTTTATAGTATTCAAGCAGCTATAGTAACTATAGCTAAAGAAATTATAAATATATTTAATAGAATACATAACTTTATTAACACAAGCGACTTAGAAACATTAGCTAAACTAGTTAATTCTTTAAAGATTTATTTAAAGTCTTTAGTTAGAAATTCTCGTTATTATAACATCCTTTAATGGATTACTTTACTGGTGTATAATATCTATTAGAGGGTTCTAGAGGCTATAGGGTTGCTAGTCTTTAGGGTCTTAGTTAAAGCTAGTTAACTAAAGTTATATAAAGTAGAAAGCTTAGAATAAAGTATACTTAAGCTAAAAAAGATAGTAAGAAAAAACTCAGCTTACCATACACCTTAGCTTACTATTATATTAAAAAATAAACTATAATTAAAAAATAGTTATACTCTGCTTTCCCGCCAAAATACTCGTCTACAGGCTGTAAACTTTTTAGAGGGAAATTAGAATTTATTAAGCTACCTAAATAAATCTTTAATAAAAAGTGATAATGCTTAAGCTGTATAATTTATAGTATAGTTATAACCTCTTACTATTCTAACTATATTAATTTATAAAAACAGGAGTGCAACACCGTTAATAGAAGAAATACTAAGAAATATTATTAATATATAGATTTTAGTAAATGAAATTTCCTCTTTATTAGCAGAACTAATTTTATAAATAGTAATAGTTAGTAAAGCTATTTATAGTATATAACTTTTAAAGAAATATCCGTATAGTAACTTAATATATATTTATTAACAAATTTTATAAAAGATTTCCTGTAATAAAATATTCTATTTATATGGCTTAAGTAATATATTATATTTATCTATCTAAATAGAAATTTTAGACGCTACTAAGACGTAGAGTTAGAAAGTTTTAGTTTTTAATTTACTTAAGTTAATTAAATTCCACAAATAGTTTATCACTCTAGTTAAATATAATTAAAATATTTAGATTTCCTAAAAAGGGAAATAGCTAGGTAATAAGGGTGTAAAAATATTTACACTAAATAAGCTATTAAAGCCCTATAAAAATTTCTAGATAATTAAGAAAAAGAAATTTAATAATCTAAGAGCATCCATTAACTCTAAGCTTCATAAAAAAAAAAACTAACTAAATTTATTAAAAAACTTAAGTTAGGAATTCTTTTTAGTTTAGATATTTAGTTAGTTTAATAAGTACTAAAGCAGAATTAAATTCCTTACTATATTATAAAGACTATGTTAAAATGCCTAAGGATAAGTTTAATTACCTAATTAAAAATATCCAGACTAATTTATAGCTGGTAAAATTACTTAAAATTCTTAGTAAATAGTTAATATTACTTATAAATACTAGTAGAATAGATTTCTACTTATTACTAAGTAAAATACGCTTAGAAGAGCTATTACTAGAAATATAGTATATAAAAATAACTATAAAGCTACTTATAGAAGTAGTAAGTAAGCTTAATAACTGGTATTACTTAATTTACTAAAAAAAGATATACAGGCTAAGTTTTTAGATAGCTTATTAAATTCTGCTATTAGTTAACTAATAAACTAAATTTAAAAGTTTCTTAGTAAAGAATTTACTAATACAGATGAAATTACTATAATAAGAAAAGATTTTTTTTACTATATGTTTAAACAGCTCTATGCTAGTGATTAGTTTAAAACAGAATTAATTAATACTTATCTAATAATATCTAATAAACTACTTTTTATAAAGTTTAATTTCTGTTTTTAATTAGATTATAGTATGAAGCTAGTTAGAGTATTTTTTTAAGTATAAATAAAAAAAAGTAAAAAGATAGCACTCTAAGGTTAATAGTTAATATCTAATATATCTCTTTTTATTAATACACAACAGCAATCACTTCTCTTTTCTTGAAATTAATAAGATTAAAGAAAAGATTTTTTACTATAACTCTTTAGTATTTTAGAATAGTACTATTAGCACTACTAAGCTGTTAAAGCTGCACTAAGTAGTATTAGTAAGAATATTAAGAGCTATTATACAAAGACACAAATTAACAATCTTATAAAAAGAGTTTAAGTACTTAAAATTTGATTATATAAAAGTAGTAAGTATCTATAATAGTAAAACCTTTAGATTAATAAAAACTAACATCTTTTGTTTAGCTTATTCCACGACAAAATAATGGATTAAGCTATAGTCTAATAGTCGTTAGAAATACACGATACTAAATAAATGATTTTAAGGTTAGATATTAGAATAACATATTAAATCTAAAGCGCTTAAGAATAGAGGTTATAAAGCTTTTTAATTTAAGTATATTTAATTATTCTATTAGAAAGCAGCTAAAGCGAAGCGGGATAATATATAGTTTAATAAAGAATTATAGATTATAATAGTATATATTAAGCAGGTTAGGGTGATAATAGTCTATAGAATAGTTATTAAATATAAGATAGCCCAAAAAAACTTAACAGTTTATAGATTTAGGATTTTAATTTAAGTGCTAGTATTTATAAAGGATTTCTTAGTTCTATTCTATATCTTATCTCCCCCCTGTGTGCCAGAAAACTCCGTGTGTTAAAAGAAATTAAAGGTATTTTAATTTTAAAGCAACTTAAAAATACCTATATATCTTTACTTCTGTTAATAAATTAGTAGTAAAATAAGTAAATAGAAATTTAGCTATTTCGCAACCTCTATCTAAAAATTATGCAGGGTTATTATTTTATAGCTTGATTTATATTTAACATGCTTAAATATAGTAATAATACTTCTAAAAAAACAACACCACCTTAGCTAATTGCCAGCTTAAATTTAAAATAATAAACTTTCTAGAGAATGTGATATATTATATTACTTTAATAAAATCATTATTATCTATATATGTGGTGTAAAAGGTAAATCTACTATAAAAGTTAGTACATACAGCAAGCTATAGCCACGGAAGTAGATATAGTAGTATTATTACATAATATTATAGCTCTTTACGCTATGTATTATGCGCCACAGCAAGCTGAGGCACTGTAATACTTACTAATATAATAATTTCTAGTTATCATCTTAACATACTGTAATGTACCTATATGAAGGTTATTTAAGAGCCGTACTATTTAATTCGTACTAGTATAAATCGGCAGAATTAGGACTAGTACAGATGCCGTATTATATTACACTAGTACAAAGTGTTGGCCTTTAGGAACAGTATGTTTAATTAAAGATCAGAGTTAGTACGACTCACATACGGGTACAAATTCGGTAGAATTAGGGCTAGTACGAGATGCGTACTATTACAGTAGGCTGTAATAAAAATTAGTACAATATCTATACCGTTCCAAAGGCCGTACCATTACGAAGGACTAAAATAGGGACTAGTACGGGCTGCGTACCATTCCGAAGTTTGTACTATTACAAGGGTGCATATAAGGGACCAGTACGAACGTTAGACCATTACGGGAAATGCATAATTCGTACCGTTACTGAAAGTCTACCAGTACAAAAGGGAGCCTGTTTGGGCCCCTCGCTATATACCATTACGAAAGTGCCCACAATTATACCAGTACAAGAAAGAAGGGGCGCCTGTTTCATCTTACCATGTACCATTACAAAGGTACCGACCAAGATATATGACGTCATTAGGCTTACTGAATTTACTGGAAAACCCCCGTCAATAGGATATCTTCGGGTTAGGCCCTTTTATGAGTTTTAGGAGTGATAAGAGATTGATGTTAGTACTGTGGTGAGGAAATTCTATCGCGCCACGCAGCTGCACTCTATCAAACACTAGCGATAGACGGCCATGCTGAGTTAATTTTTCAAGTAAAACAGATGTCAGATACCAAGTGGTAGCTGTAGAGCACAGTTTATATAAAACTATAAAATTATTAATGTGTGTGCAAATTCTGGATCGCTATGAAGTAAAAGCACCTCGCATATGGCTCGGCACACAGGGGTGCTTGGCACGCAGGGGGGAGGTTACTTCCTGCCGCTTCTATCCCATGTGTCCTGAAGCATCATGCATGCTTCCTTCTTCAGATTATTAAGGTCAGCCTGTGACGTAGATCGTGATTCACTTGATAAGCCCTTTGCTACATTTTCTTTCCTGGCTAACCCCTGCAAAATCATTTTCTGCATTTCTAAGATTCCTTCGATCTCATGAAGAGTTGGCTTCGAAGGCGTGCTGAGATAGGTTGTCGAAAGGGTTAGATTGCCTTTGACATTGAATACTTGGCCTCTGCCCTTTTTCTGACGTCTGGCAGGGCAATTTATTAGTTGGCTTTTATTATGTTCAATAGATGCATTCGGTGACATGGTCGTCTCAAGTCTTCAGGCGATTCTTGTTGGAGAATTTGATGGAAAGGCTGGCTGTTTAAGTATAGTCACAATATAATGACTAGCGAAATCCAAAAGCGAAACTTGACCTTGTTTTGGCCTTCACGTGAGGGAAGCGTGGATGTGCTTGAAATAGCGTCATACCTATATATATTAAGGCTTACGTTCTCCGCGCTACTCTACGGAAACACAGCACACCTTTGCTAGACTAAACGGGCTCCCAGGAAACTCCAGGCCCTGAATGGTTTCTTGATTGGTTTAGGAACCCAGCTGCTGTGACCACGGGTGCAAAACGGGCACCTCAATCCAAAATTCAAGGCACTAGTGTTATTTAGGAAGGGCCCGCTAAATTCTATTTACGACCACAAGGAGTGTGGCTGTGCTAGCGATCCCGTGGTTTTTTCGACTGGGAGATGTTGAGACACGAATGTGCTGAGGGAAACGCCACTAAGCTGTTGGGCTTTCTGAAGGATTTACTACGGTAATATTACACGTGAGTCGCTATTTCCATCTGAGCGTGCCTAGAGGGCCATGCAGAAAAGGCATGATCCGCAGGAGTGGCTGCCCCGCTTGTGGGCTGTCCCGCCTGTGGCTATGCTTATTACTAAGCAGGTTTCCGGGGAGCTGCCCTCGGAAACCTGCCAAGAATATATTATGAATGTAGTTCTGTCCACCCCACATTTTGTTTAGAGCGTGGTTTGACACTGCCAAGCCTCCTACATCGAGATGAGCCGCACAAAGGTTTTTGGGGGTGTCACCGGCTGCCATTCGTCCTTTTCATCATAGCGCTCTTTCTCCTTTTGTTGTTTATATCCGTCAATAGCAGCCAACGTCTCCGCTGCCGGCCAAGTGGATGGTGAGGCTCCCTCCATCATGTATTGAATGAAAGGGTCTGCCATTCGGTTAGCTCGGACACCTTAAGGGTATATATTTAGTATATATGTTAACAGAGCCATTATCATTCTCTCGGTGAAATTTTTGTTGTTCCTAAAGGTATTAGCGGATGATGCACTCCGAGCATAGACTTAGATCTTACATGTGAATTTTGAGGCTCCTACTGCAAGTAACTATAATCCCGATTCCGAGGTAAGCCGCTAGAATAGACTATCGTTTACCTAGCTTCTTATTATATTTCAGGCTCTCTCGGCGCCACTCCTTCACTCGTAGACTAACCTGTTTGTCGGGGCGGCCATACATGTCTTCTAGGATTACGTCTAGGACGACGCTGGATATATCCTTACCCTGGGAAAGTAGATTTGGCAGGTTTGGATCTTTCTGAACATTAATGCGTTTTTCCTCGAAATAATGGTAAAGAAAAATCCTTGCCATTCTGAGCCTAACTGGATCCACAGCAGAGTCATGCTCAACCGTCTCGGCACAGCGGAGGCTCTTAAGCATTCTCTCTACTATAGAGCTGCCAGTAGTTGGATTGCTTAGAGGAGGGCGGTACCAGAGGCCCTCCTCTCCCCATCTATGGCGAAAGGACTCTATAAAGCTTACTGCATCTTCTCGAAGAAAAGAGTCACCAAGCTCAATGATCTCTGATGTATTCTTAAGCCCATGCGCAGAACGGCCTCCGTACAGAGGAGTAGTCTCCGCCACATCACTCATGATATTGTTTGCCGGCTCGTTCGAGTCGGCAGCTGTAGTTAGTGTGTCACTCGCATTTTCAGACGTTGGAAGCGTTGGACTATGGGACATAGAGCAGCTTGCCGTTAGCGCCACGGTGGTATCTTCACCGCGGTCTGGCATCTCCGTATCGCTGCTGACGGAAGATGAGTTCGTAGCTTGAGAAGCTGGCGATGATGAATTTCTTCCGCATTCTGTCCACTCTTGTTCCACTCGAGCTGGCGGGAACGGATTGAGTTTCACACTTACTGATTCGTCTCCCCGGCAAGAAACAATGCCAGGCGTCCCATGTAGACTGTCCAAAGTGTCGCAGCTTCTGGTAAATTATTTGTCTCTGACGTCTAGCTCTTCGTCGTTGCTCATAACCTCATCGGAATCGGACTCGGAAAGGCTACTATTAAGAATATTCACTGAGTTACTCTCGTTAGCCTCAGTAGATACCTCTGAGTCATGGCTATGCATTCCATTAGATAAGGAAGAGTCATCTTTTAAGGTAGTGTATCTTAGAAAAGGTTCCCGGTCGCTAGGTAGGTTTACAGGAGGAGGCAGCTAGTATGTAAACAGGGAACCTATTATACGTTAGCCTGGTTTATTAGAGTATATTATTTATACGTACTAGCTAAATGTGTCAATGGCTCTGCGCAAGAATCATCACCAGTAAAGCCCTACTAATCCAGAGTAAAGATATCATGCATCTGAAACGTATAAGATAAATAATCAGGTGCTATTAGATTAGATTTACGATCTAACTAGAGCGCATAAGGTAAGATCTTTAAGCGTAAGTATTCTAAGGCTCCTTCATTAATTACCGCAAGTACTAACAAGAATAATCTTTCTGTTATAATAAACTAAGTTAAATAGATTTAGTGATTGACTTTAGAAAGACAAACTAGGACTTACCTCTTCATCTTTTAACTTAAGACGAATGTCATAGAGTGATAATTTATTTCCTTTACTATTCTAAATTTATAGTAAGAAGCTATAGAGAATAGGAGCTTATCACTTACAAGTACTAAGTAATATATATTTCTTATTAAATGTAGAATTAAAGCTTAAAGAGAAAGCACTAAAGGTAAATAAGAAAAGGATAGATATTTAGTAAATATAAGCACTATACGGTCCTTAGTATATACTAAAGTGTTAATAAAACAGGCTCTTAAAGCCACCTCCTTTTTATATATAGCTGAAAATAGATATATAAAGGTAAATAAAATTATCTCTAATCTCTACACTCCTAAAACGGAGCTATGTTGTAAAATCGTTTATTTATCTATAGTTATATATTTCTTAAGGGACGGGAAATAGCTTAATAAGATATTAAAAATTAAACTAAGTAGCTAGATCCCGCACGCTATGTAATTAATTAGAAATAATAAATATTTATAAAACTAAAGTATCTAAAGGGGTCCTAACGCCTATTTATGTAACTTAATAAGATAATTATAATCTAGTATTTCGCATTCTCTAATATCGCGAAATATAGTTATAATTTTTCCTAGTATTTTTAATCCCAAATTATGTAAAGTGCCTAAATCATATCTATTTTCTATTTTTTAAGATTGTTTAATAATATGGATATGCTTATACTTAGTAAAACTTCGTTTTCTAACTCTATTAACTTTTAAATATCTATTAGCTATTTAAAACGTTTAGTTATTAACTTCTTTACGGTATTTTCTTAGTTAGCTAGCTTTTATAAAAGTATTTTCTATATATATAAAGCTTCTTTAGCTTTAAGTAGATCTCCCTATATTCTTTTACTAAAATAAATAATAGAATATTACGGTTATGCGGCCGCTTTTATAACTTATTTAATACTAGTATTTTTAATTATAAAAAAATTACTTTTACAGTCTGTAGAGTTTTGTTGTTTATTTATAATAGTCTTTTTAATAAGCGTATCAGCTTTCTAATTTACTAGTATTATATTATAATATTATAGTCTAAAGGGGTTATAGTAGGTAGCTATATAATAGTATATTTTCTAAAAATTAAAGTTTAAGAAAGCACTAAATAAACGAAAAAAGAGGGTTTTATAATATAAGAATTTATAATAGTTTTAAATCCTAAATAGCAGCCTCTACTAGTAAGAGGTAAAGTAAACTTAGAATTAATATATACTTAAAAAAGAAAGCCACTTTAGGCTCTAAGATCTTAACTAGGATGAAAATAAATTAGTAATAAATTTATCTAATTAATAAGGTTTAGAAGCCTTTTCTAGCTAAGTCTTAGATTTTAAAATCTCTTAAATTCAGAACATATATATTAAACATTTAATGAATAGTAGTATTTTAATAATATTAATATAGTAACTTTCCCTCCTATGTGCCGGGCGCACCTGTGTGTTGAAATAACTTAAAATATTTTAAATTTTAAGTAATCTAAAATCTACACGTATGTTTAATTTTCTATATTTTTATATTAACTTTATTCTATAGCTATTACTAAACGTTTTAAGACTCTTTTACTATAAAATTACGTTAATATAATAATATTATTAACTAATTTCTATGAAGTATTTTTTTATAGTGTAATTAAAATTTTTTACTATAGCACTACTATATTTACCTATTACCTTCTAAGTTTAATTAAAACCTATTTTAAGCTTTACTAATGCTTTATAATAATTATAAGCTATTATTAATATATTTTTTTTATAGAATATAAGTTCGCCACGCAGGTTGGTACTTTTAATTAAAGTAAGAGATAACTTTAGTTAGTATTAAATATCTAAAGGTAATACACCTACGCCTATTATTACTAGCAGGTCTTAAAATAACATTATTATAACTATAACGTTAATTATAATAATAACTATACTAAATAGATAAGTGCTTAGAAGGCTATATTATTTTTTTAAAGCTTTTTATATATTAATCTACTAAAAGTTTCTAAAAGTACATAAATAGATATCACATTATAGTTTATTTAATATTAGGAGATTAATTTATATTATTAGGATTTAATTATAGGTACGTGTTCACTTATACTTAAAAATATTTACTAATAAATATAAATAATAAACTACTATATATTTTTAGGGATATTACTATAGGAAACAAATTCTTCCTTAGTTTTAATTTAAGGGTTAGTGGGATTTGTTTATGTCTTTAGACTTAATTTATAAGCCTTAACACGTATGCTTAAGTAACACTAATATTATAATTTAATTAACTTATAATAGTATATATTATAGTCTAATAGTATATAACACTATTTATTAATACTAATAACTTATTTATGTTTTAAAGCTAGGGTTTGGTTAATCTCTCCTCTAGAAACAGCAGCACAAATCTTATAGTAAGAAAAGTTATATAATATTAGATATTAACTTTTATAGTATTATTACTACTAAGAGATAGGACGCAGCTATAAAGCTTATTATTTAAACTAAAAGTTCATATCTATCTTATATAGCAGAAGAAAGAAAAAAGACGTAAAATAGATAAATATATATTTAGAATTTAGAATTAATATTTTCTTATAGGAACCCTGTCTGTAGCAGAGGCGTAAATAAGATAAACTATTATATATTATAAACTTTATATAAGAAATAGCTTTTATTTAAACTAAGTTAAATAGTAAGATAGCTATTAAGTTTAGAAGTTATAATAGGATGTAACTATAGCTTATAAAGCATACTTTAGTAAGAAACATAAGTCTTAATAGCTTCTACTTTAAGTAATAATAAACTTAAGTCTATCTTATATAGTGATAGCACGGATAGATAGCTTATATAAAGAGATAAGAAATTAATATAGGTTTATATAATCTCTCTCTTTTAAGAATAAGCTCCTGCCTGCTATAGAAATATAAATAAGAGAGTAATTATAAGTTTTATATTATACCTCTCTAGTTAACAGAAAGTACAGAGGAAGTATGTATTAAAAGCTAATATACTATAATACTAAGAATATTAAGATCTGCCTTGTCTCTTATTAGTGAAGCTAAAAGAAAAGATATAAAAAAACTTTATACCTTAAATAAGCTTTAAGCTATTTAATCTCTTTATTAAGCTCTTTTATATCTCTTCTGTTAGAACACGGCTGCTTGTTTTCTATCTAATATTAATTATTACTATCTTAATATAGTAATAACTCATACTAAGATAGGAAACTTTTTTTATTTATTATATATAATATTACTATAACGTGTCTGAAAGCTTTTATTTAGAATTACTAAGTCCATATATACTACGCCTTAGTATCGTAAAAGATATATTTAGATATTTAATTAAAAACTTCTATTATCTAAGCATAACTAAATAAAATTAAGCTTTTTAGATTTATCTAAATATACTTAGCTATACCTATCTGAGCGTGATTAATTATAATTAAGTTTTTACTTACTTTAATATAAATAAATATAATTAAAGCTCTTATACTTACTAACTAAGTTACTTAAGTAAATATATTTTTTTATCTTAATAATAAAAAATAAAATGGTAATTTTATATTATATAAACTATTACTAGAAGCGTAGGAGCTTTATGACGGAAGAATTTAAACATAATAAAAATTAGAAAGTTACTAAATATAAGGTCCTATATAAAAAGCTTAGCTTATTACTATTAGGATTAATTTATTAATAGATTTACTAAGATATTTTACCTATTTTCTTTAGAAAAAACCACTTTATTATTAAAGATATATTTAGTATTAGAGACTTTTTCTATAAGAATCCGTATACTACAGGCCGTATCTAAAGTCTAATACTAAACTTTAAGAAGTTAAGATATAGCGGAATTTATAAACTATATTTTTAGTATTTTAATTAAGTATTACTAATAATAAAAGCCCTTAACGTTTTTCCTTAACTTATTAAGCTAAATCTTTATTGCTTTTTTAATACCTAAAATGCTATTAAAAGAGGTAGTAGCTATAACTAAAACTACTACTTTATAAAAACTAAAGATTTTTATTTATAGCTGTTTTTTACTTAATTTTAGATTTTCCTAAAGCTTTAGACCTTTCGCCTTTTTAATACTATAAGTAAAGTCTTTAGTATTATAGATAGCTAAAGCTTTAAAAAAGTAGATCTAAAAGAAATTAAAGTTTAGATATAGCAGAAATTGATTTCCTAATAGCATTTAAGGTAAATAAGTATAGGAAATTTTAGCAAGAATATTAAATAAAAAAAGCAAATAAAAATAAGTTAAAATAATAATTCTAATATTATCCTAGCTTATAATAAGTAATTATAATTAGTTATCTTACTATATAGACATAAATAAATTATAAGATAATAATTATATTAGGTCGTGAGATCATTTCATACTAACTAAAATTAATAATTAATTTAATTAGAAGTATTAACTAAGGGTAGTAGCTTTACATAAATTTATATATAACAGCAGATATAAAATAGATAATAACTTTTAATTATTATAATAAGCTTTAAGACTTAGGTAAGACTCTTATATATGGTTTATATAATAGTAAAAGCCTAATAGTAGTGCTGTAGAGAAGAAAGTCTATTATAATATAAAAAAAGACTTTCTATAAACTAGGCGAAAAAATAAAGATATAAACGTAATTTAGAAATAATAAGGATCTTAAGTATTCTAAATTAGCTATAATATAAGACTTATAAAGAAATATAGTAAAGCTTAATATATGCGTAGAGTTATAATCACTTAAAGTTAAAATACCCCTTATATTTTCCGGCACGGCGGGTTTTCTGGTATGTAAGAACAAACGTTAATAATATCTATACCTTTAGTATTAACATATGTTAATATAACTATAGGCCTATATATAATTAGCTTCTAGTTTATAGATATTACTATTAATTAAGTAGAAAGAGTATTAAGATTATACTTTTTAAAGTTCTATATTCCGTTATGTTTTAGCATCTTCGATTATTTGCTTAAGGCTTTATTTATTATTATTTATATATAGTTTATACCGTTTTTAAGTTTATTTAGATCACGGGATCCGGAGCTCACTCTGTGGCTAGTAGTATAACTTAAATAAATCTTTATAATTAGTATCTATTCTCACGTAACTGCCAACCTAAAAAAATAAATAAAATAAAATAAAAATAAAAAGAAGAAGAAGAAAAAAACCTCTAAATTACTTACTAAAATCTTATAGTTATAAAGTTTAATATTAAGATTAATTACCTGGCTTATCTTTAGATATCTTTATAATTCTTATTTTTATTTTCTTTAGAGACGTTAACCCTTTCCTTAATATATTAATATTAATTAAGATTAAATAAGTCTGAGAAGATAACATCTAGTATTAGTTATAAAAATAGAGTAAATAAAAGGAATAGTAAATAGAAAAACCTAATACTATTTCTCTTAGAAAGTAAAGGAGATTACTTAACTAAAATAATTAATTTATATAGTCTTATTATACTTTTTATTAGTATAATATCTAATACTATAAGCTTAAGCTAAATAATTTTTAACTATAACTTAAAAAGTACCTAAAAGTAAGATAAGACAGAGGAAGATAAGATATTATAAATAAAATAATATATCTAGTTCTTTTTATTTATTAAATTCTCTTTAGGGACCCCTGATTTACTCTGAAGTAATTAGAGTAACTAGATAAATATATATCTTCTTATTTATTTACTTTATCTCTTTACTTATTTACTCTATCTTTTTACTAATTTTCTATATATTCATATCTAATCGTTTTATCTTTATGCTAATTTGCTTCTTTTTCTTAACTCTTTATTCTATCCCTTTAGCTATTTACTTTATCTCTTTAGCTATTTGCTTTATTCTATAACTTATTTACTTTATCTTATTATCTATTTACTTTATTTTATTATCTATTTACCCTATTCTATTACCTATTTACTCTAGATTTTTATTTTCTTAAAGTTTTTTAATTGCGTTAGGATTTGGCATTACTTTTCTTAATTAACTAAAATAAGTAGTTCTTTAGATAGGGTGGCTTATTAGGTATAATAAAATATAATATTACCTTTAACTATTATATCCTGTTTCTTATAACCTTATTTCTAAGACTATTTTAAACTAGCCTTAAGATAATTAGGTTGCGGATAACTTCAAGCGGTTATTTTATACTATATTTATTAGAAAAAGTCTTTATACTCTTTTTCCCCTTAATAAGTTTACTACTAGTTATAGGAACTATTCTAGCTTTATTAGCTATTATTAATAACAATTTTAAATTAAATTTATCTTTAGTTAGAATAATTTAGTATCTGGAACTATAGAATTATAGCTTATTATAATAAATTACTTTAAGCTATTAAATATTTAATTTAAGGAAAGTAGGCGTGGGTTAGATGAATAAGATATAATAATTTAGTAAGATACCTCTTTATACCTGTTACTAGCGCTACTAGACTAATAAAACAGCTTAAAATAAACTTATTAATTCTTAAATACTCTTTTATTTAATAGTAACTTACTTTATTTATAATAAAGCTAGGTAATATTAGCTAGTGTAAGAGTAGTAATTTAAGGGGGATATATATACTAATTAAGTAAGCTAAAAAACTAGTTTTAATATATAGCTAAGCTAAAAAGTGCTTGAGTATAGCTATTAAGAAGTTAGATATTTTACCTACTAGCTAACTTTTAGAGCTGCTAGCTTAATTTAGTTTTAATAGCTTTAATAATACTATCCTACTATTTAGTTCCTAACAGACTTATAATAAGGCCTTATTAAAGGGTAGGATAGAACATATAGATAGAAATTATAAAACTAAAGAATTTATTTTTAGTTATTATATTTATTAAGCATTTAAAACTCTGATCTATAGCTCTATACAGATTACAAATTACCTATTCTTTACAGTGAATAGTAATATATGGATTTATAAGAATTAATACTACCTTTACTATAAGACACGTCTTAAGAAATTAGCTTATTTAGAAAGAGCCTGTTAATTATTATTATGCAAAGAAAATAGCTATTATTAAACTTTAAGGCTTTTATAATTAACTCTACTTTTTAACTACTATAGCATTAAATACTAAGCTTATACCAGCCTTTTTTTTAAAATACTTTATAAACTATATAGCGCTTTATTAATTATTATTAGATTCTTAAATAATTAGTATATAATTAAGATACTTAAAGGTAGCTAATTGACAGTAATAATATAACAAAAAACGCTAGTTATATATCTCTTAAGTTTAAATATTTTATAATAGCAGTTTACTTATAGTTAAATAGCTCTTATATTAAATCTTTAGATAACTAGTATAAGAGTAAAGCTATTAGGGGCGGAGCTAGCTGCTATAATATAATAGATAATATATACTAAAATAAATATAGCCTAAGATTTATACTATACACACTAGCTAGTCTATTTAAATAAATAAGTAAAAGTTATCTAAATTCTGAATATAGCTTTTAGTATGATTAGTAGTAAGTTAGGTATACTCCTACCTTCCTAATAATTAAAATAGAAAGTAGTAATGGTATTATTAGAATAAAGGATTAACACCCACAAGTCTCTAATAAAGTATAAATAAATATTTCATAAAAGTAAAATAGTATTTTCTATTATATAATATCTTACTGGCTGGTTATGTAAGCTAAAATATAGCTAAGTTTTAAGATAAAGCTAATTATCTTTACTTTCTATCCGCTATTAAACTAATTAGTAAATAAGACTAGTTTTAGTCTACTAATATCCTTATAA
Source organism: Zopfia rhizophila CBS 207.26 (assembly GCA_010093925.1). Classification (NCBI taxonomy): domain Eukaryota; kingdom Fungi; phylum Ascomycota; class Dothideomycetes; family Zopfiaceae; genus Zopfia; species Zopfia rhizophila. The sequence continues at coordinate 75,785 of ML994774.1, forward strand.
AGGCAGCATATATTAGTGAATCTGTTCTATTTTAATGTAGTAATTAGTCTACTAGGGCTATAAGATAGCAGCGTATATTAATTATAATATAAAAAAAAGTAAATATTTTAATATTAGCTATAATAATTTATTTTACTGCTTATACTATATTAGCTTATAGGTAGTAAAATAAGTAAAATATAAAAAAGTAGTTTATCTAATAGAAAAACTATTTTCTCTAGTAGATATTTTTTCTAGTCTTTTTATAACTATCTGAACTGAGCTGCTGATTAATAAATAAAATATAAACACTATAGAAATAGCTTTTACTATAAGTAATACTAAGATATTAAGTAATACTAAGATTTTATATGATAATAAATATATATTAATTATAAATAGAACACCTTATATTAGTCTGAAGCTAACTAATATCTTTAGTAATATAAAATCAGCTTCTAAAAATAAACCTATATGTATTAAAATATCTTAATATAACTATTTCTAGCTAATATAAAAATTTTCATAGGAGACTAAGGAAAACGCTGGATTTAAATAGAAATAAACTCTAGTAATAACTAACTTAAACTCTTAGTTTATAGAATAGTATAAGTATTTATTTATGTTATTTATTAGACTAAATCTAATATCACTACAGTAATAAAGGGAGCTGGGAAAATTCAAAAAACTACTAAACTAAAGTTTTCTTATAATTATTCTTTATTTATAAACTAAGCTAGCACTGATCTGTGACGTAGGTATAAAACTAGTTTAAACTTAATTAAATAATAATACTACTTAAATACAGTTAAAGATAACTAATTTTGTATATAGGATAAGATTAACTAGATTTTAGTTTATCCTCTCCTATAAGAAATGTTTTCGGAGTTAATTTAAGGTAATAAAAAAAGAGCGTAAAGAAAAGAAAGAGAAAGTAGAGTAATATCTTAAAGCCCTATAAGACACTATTATTTTACTTAGAAGAGATATAAGCAAAATCACTAACTATATTAGTAAAATATAAAGGAAAAGAGTAAGATAATAACTTTTTCTACTAGTTAATATAGGAAATTAATAAAAGAATAGTATAACACTTTTATTCTTAAGGCTTACTTTTATAGAGAATATATAAGCCTAATTTTATAATTAGAGGCTATAAGGCATACTTATATTCATTTAAAAAACTAAGGTAATTAGAGATAGAGATGAATTTAGGTTTAGATTCTTTTTTAAATAAACTAGTATTACTTATAACTACTTAAGTGAGCTTAGTGAGCTTGACTATTTATTTAACTTTTTATTTTTTTTAATATCTCCAGACGTAGTGACTTTAATCTCTATAAAATTATATATTAATTATTAGCAAATAATCTAATAGGCTTTTAAAAGTAACTTTAATATAATATTAATAGTATTATATAACGCTTTTTTAGAACAGCCTGTTATATTAGGTTAGCTATTATCTACTAGTTTCCAACAAAACTTTAACTTTTAATTAAGTATTTTTAGATATTAATAGTATTAATAATAAAAATAGAGTTAATAACATAAGCTTTATTTCTAAGAAAATATCTATATTTTCTATAATTTATTAAGGGACTAGCTTATTTGCTATATAAAATAAGAAGAATAATAACAGGTAAATACTAATTAGAATAGTATATAATCAAAACACAAATTTCTAAAACCTAAATAGTAGAAAAGAAAATTGAATACCTTTATATAGATTTAATTTAATTAGACTTTATATACTACTATGCCTTTATAAAATCCGCTTTAGTAACTAGGCTAAGCTCATTAAAACTATTTACATCTCTAAAGATCTATAAATAAAAAGAGGTCTAGTTTTAGGACTTTTATAAACACTTTAGAATTTAGAGTCCTAAAAATAATCTCTACTGTAAAATAAATTAAAAAAAAGTCTATTAGTACTACTACGTATTAATTTATTTAAAGTTATTTTATTAGTTATAAATAAAATAGCTTTTATATAACATAGTAACATTAAACACTAAAGGCTAAAAAAAGTATAGAAAAAAACTATTAGAATATATTTATAAGAAAAGTAGTTTTTAAGAAATTTAAACTAATACCTCCTAAGAGAGCAGGTAGGGTATCTAAATAAAGCTATTAAAAGTTTACTTTAATTCTAATATAGTTAATCCCTATACTTAGAATATTCTCTTAGGAAAAGAAGAGCTTTTTTTAAAGCTATTTTTTAAAATTATAAGTAACTATTCTATCAGCGCCTATAGAGAGTTATGTAAAGAGACTATATCCTTAATTCTATATAGTATAAATACTTTAGACTCTCTTATCTATAGTTACCTTATCTCTTTACTTATTTATCTTTTATAAAGGTTTAGTATTTTTCTTCTTAAATTAATTAATTTTCGCACTAAAGCTAATGTTAGGGCATTATAGCTGTAAAGATTATTAGAAATAGCTAATTAATTAGAATATACTACATTTACATACTAATACCTACCTAATTATAAGAATATACTTATATTTTAGTATATATCTTAATGTCTTACTCTAGCGGTGTAGAGTTTAGAGTTTATATAACTAAAGTTATATCCTTATACTATAAAACTCTACGCTTATAAGGATGAGTATAAAGCTATATAGAAATTTTAGCTAGAAACTTCTATAAGTGCTTACATACTTCACGAATTTTTTTTTATATAATTTATAAGATTAACCCTAGTGATTTATAGGCTTTTATTTAATCTTATATTACTATAGTAATATCTACTATTAACTACGCCTTAACGCTATATATTAGGGCATATTTATACGGACTTTTAAATAGTAAAGTTACTAAGTATTTAGAGTTATAAACTAAAGAACGTAGTTAAATTAATTTATAACCTTAGCCTATCCTTAACACTAGTAATATAGTATTATAGGTAATATAAGTATTATAAGTTTCTATAGCTATTAAGATATAGACTTTTATCTATCTGTAGTATCTTTTAGCGCTTTTTAATAAGTTAAGACTAAAACTTAAATTCTTAAAATATTCCGCCTATATAATAACGTTGTTTTTATTATTATTTCCTGCAGTTTTATAGGCAGTAGGATAAGTCTTTTTATCTCTTAATAAAATATACTTCCAGGCACAGTAAATACACTATAAGATTATAAAGATTTTAATATAGTAATTTCTAATTATTTCTGTTAACTAACACTGCGTTTAGCTATATTAGAGAGTTACTATTAATAGTTATAATTACTATATTAAGACACTAGCAAGGTTTTATAGTTCTGTTTTAATTCTATAATAGAAATACTATATAAATAAGGTATTACTAGTACCTTAATATAGTACTCTATAACTATTAGTAGCAGTTTTCTAGTAGGGCTGAACTTAGCTAGGAATAAGCTAAAATTAATAAATTAATAAAACTATATTCCTTAGTCTGTAATGCTTAACCTTTAATAACTTTATTATTAAAGAGTTTATATAAACATTCTCTGGTATATAACGTTAAAACATAACTACTAGTAAATATAGCTTTAGATATAAATAAAAGTATATAAGTTACTAGAGTTAATTAGATATCTACTTTATAATAAACTCCGCCCTAAATATAGTCAGATAAGAAGATTATAATTAACAGAAATATTATATACTTTTAAAAGAAACTAAGGCTATAACTACGCTTTTTCTGTGATTTAAGCTAAATTCTTTAATAAATAAAATAAAGTACCCCTAGTTATTAGGGCTAATAGCTTATTAGTTATAAAACTCTAATATTAGAAATTATGCGAATGTACTGCTATAGCTAAATTCTAAAAAGAAACAAGCTACTACTAAAATAAAGAAAAAAAGAATATAAAAAGTAATTATATTTTTAGAGCTAGTAGAGTAAAATTATGAAAGCCTATTTATAAACTAGATTTCACAACTTAACTCCCTATAGCCATATATTATTATAATTTGGGTATTATAAATAAATAAGCTAAAATACATTTATTATCTTTTTTTTTTATAGTATATAGTTAATTTATTAAGCCTAAGTTTACTTCCCCTGTCTCTCTAATTTCTAATAATTAAATAAGTAGTCTGAATTATCTATTATCTTATTTAGTCCTAAATCTCTAGAATAGCCTTTATGGTTTCTTTAATATTAAAGAGAATATAATAAATTAGGAAAGTTATATCACCCCTATTAAAAATAGAAATATAAATATAAAAATAGTTATATCTACTCTAGTCTTTTTCTATTAGCTAATTAATTTATTAAGGCCTGACTTTATTAACTCTAATATACTCTTCTTATAAGAAAATTTTTAAAAGATCTTTGATTTCTTACCTACTATATATTAGTAATAATTAGAACTTATTATAAATATATAAGTTTAAGCGGATTAGTAATCTAATTATAGAATTAATTATTTCTTTCCCGAACTACCTATTCTTTCTTACGTTATGGAGAAATGAAGGGCTAAAGATAATATAAACTAAAGAAAACTTCTTACTAATAAGGATCTTAGTAAAATAAAGTATTATAAATAATAAAACCATAAAACAGCTTATAATAGCCGTGAAAGGAAGAAAGATATATTTATATCTAGTTTCTATTTTACTATAAATATTACTAATATAATTAGTAGAGTATGTTGCTTAACTTAAAAATAATATTACCCTTAAAACTAATAAAAATAATAACCTTTATAATAAGAATAGTGATTTTCATAACTTAAATAATAATTTTTATATTTAGAACTATACTCTAATGGAAGGAAATGCACGGTTTATAGCTTTTATTAAAATACTTTTTTAATATTCTACTCTTACCCCCTTCCTTAAAGATCTTTTTTAAGGTAAGTGTTATGGACGGTAATAGTAGAGTAACTATACCTAAGAAGTTAAGGGAATTAATAATAATAGCTAATAAAGCTCTAGAATAGAAACGCATGTTTAAGCTAGAAAGAAAGAATTATAAGCATACACGGGACACTTTAGCACAGGCTAAAGTATAAGCTAAAAAGTAAGAATAGAAATATAAAACTATGCCATAAGATTAGGAGTAGTTACTTACGTGATCAGGTAAGAGCTTAGCAGGTAAAAGAAATAGAGAAACCAGAGACTTCAGACATTTCTATCTCTTTAGACAGTATCTAAAATACTACTAACTAGGATGCAATGTACGCACGGAGGGTTTTCTATAAATATAAGGCATAAACTAGCTCTAAGATATTTTGAATTCTTTATAGTTACTCTAAAATTAAGATCTTCTCTCTAAAGTTAAGACCTGACCTTGAGTGAAATAGTTTAATACTATTTTATTAAATCTATTATATACTCTCTCCCTATCTTGTGATAAAGACCAAACTCTATTCTATTAAACCTAAGGCTATCTATTCCAGATACGGAAAGAGCTAAGAACTTATTAAGTAATCAGTTAAAGCAGAGTTGCTAACGTAAAACATACTATTTAGTTAAGGTAACTTATAATATTATAACTATCCTTTTTAAAAGCGTAGGAGAGGACGTTGGATTAATTCTAATAACAAATTTCTAATTACAGTTTATAATAATTTACTATAAGAATAAATAAGAACTTTACTTGTTAAGTAATAGTAGCAGTAAAGAAGAAGTTATAGCAGGACCTTTATTTACTACTAGAAGTACATTAAGAGGGACTAAGAGCGCGTAATAAGTTATTTAGAAATAGAAAATAGCTATTATAAAACTACGTAATACCATAATCAGCATGTAACTATAAGTTAGAAAAAATAAAAAAGAAGAAGTCGTAAAGATCTAATTACCCTCTAAATTCAACAAAAATCAGAACGAACTTAAGACGTTTTTAGTTATAATAGATCTATACTATCAGTTCAACTAAGCTTCATTCACGACTAATTAGAATTAAATTCTAGTAGCTAATATAAACATAATAAGAAGAGCTATAAAGTGGTTTAAACTGCTTATAAAAAACTATTTAGTGAAAAAAAACCCTAACCGAGGATTAGCAGGACTCACGAACTATAATAATAATATCAAAAAAACCTTCGAAAATTATAAGAGCTTTAAAAAAGAATTAATTATAGTCTTTAGTAAAATTAATAAAGAAATAGAAGTAATCTAAAAGCTTTAATAACTTAAGCAACGGATATTAGTAGTTAACTATACAGCGGAATTTAAGCAAATCTAATTACAACTTAATTAAGCAGACTAACTATTAGTTATAATATACTATATAAAACTAAAAGATAGAATTAAGAATAAGATTTCATAAGGAAAGTAACCTAGCACACTTCTGGAAATCATTAAACAAGTAGTAACTATTAATAACTATTAGTACTAAAAAGAATAAGAAAAGAAAAACAACACTAGGCTAGTAATCTATGCACAATAAAGAAATAAAAAAAATACCTAAACTTATAATATAATAGAAATTAATCATGTCACAGTCAAAAATACATAAATTAATAAAAGGAAATAAGATAAACGTACTAAGAAATGAATAGACTATTATACACGCAAGGCATGCCTTAGATACAGAAAATAAAAATACTTTATTAAAAAGTATAAACAATAAATAGTGGACGTTAAATAGGCTTATGTCTAGACTAAGGCATTAAAAGAAATTAAGATTACTATAATCTAAGTAGAACTAGCTAAGGATTAAATAACAATAAAGGCCATAATATAATGAATCTAGAAAGAATAATGCTAGATTTACGGAAACTATACACATTTTAGATAAGAATATAAAGTACTATATTAGCAGGTCAAGAATCATCTAGCAACGCTAGCTAGTAATATAATTACTACTATATAAAAAGCTACTATTAAGTAATACTAGGCTAGCTCTATAAAAGAGGCTAATAGGTTCTATAAGATAATTCAACAGAAAGGCAGACCTTTCAAAGCGGAAAATTAGAAATTCAGATAATAACAAAATCTAAAAACTATAAAAAATAAGGAATTAATGTCTACTATAATCTAATAGCAAGTAAGCTGGGGATATTACTAGATCTATAAATTAGAATACTATATAGAGAAATATTATATTACCAAGCACTAAGAGGTTACCTTAGGAGACAGAATATATAAATACTAATAAATACTATAAGTAGCCGGTAATAAGTAGTATAGAGAACTCAGTAAACAAAAGTTAACCATATAAATAAATAAGATTTATAGATAAAAACTAATACTACTTATAAGCCATATGACTTACTACCATCCCGTAGGATAACCTAAACTTAAGTAGAATTAAAATAAGAAATCTAATAAAAAACCTACCTTACTAGTATTATAAATATAGGATAATAATACCGCCGAAAGATCTATGTAAGGAAAATACTAGATATATAAAAGAAAAACATATATTAAATAGAACTATAAATAGGCAGCTCATACCATAAGGGTTAAAAAACTAAAGATAAGAAGAATATTAAAACAAATAGCATAAAGGTAAGAACTTAATATAGAATAAAAGCTAATTTATATAAATTCTAAAAAAAAGCTTTAAGACCTAAAAACAGAGAAATATAAACAGTTGGACTAGGATAAGTACTAACTAGGATATTAATATTACTAGACTAAGCACCACTAAAATAAATAGTTAGCTACAGAATTACATGCTAAATTAATAACAAAAGAATATTTCTTAAAATAGAAGTACCGAGATTACGGAGAAAAGACTAAAAGAGAATATAAATTATTACTAAAGAAAGAATACTAACTCTAATAATGCTCTATCTATAGACCTAAGAAAAAAACACTAAAAAAGCAATTAACAGTTAGAATTACGCTATAAATAAAAAACTAGAAGACTAATAAGTAATGACTATACTGCTAAAGGGCTAATTTAAGGTTAAAATAAAAAAGTTATCACTTAACTACACAGGACTTAGATAAAAACATGGAAATAAGCTATATATAAATATATATATTAACAGCTTTTAGACTCAAGCGCTCGTAGACAGCGGGGCTAGTAAGATATTAATATCTAATTAATAGATATAGAGATACTATACTTTAACTAGAGTTTTAGACAAACCTGTAAGAGTAATACGCATAAACAATAATCCAATAACATTCAGAAAAGGTCTAATAAATCTTGAAATAGAAAATATAACTATTAAGGCAGCAGATTACACGGATAACTGCCGCATTAAGATTATAAATCTAGGTAATAAGGATTTTATATTAGGATAGGACTAGCTAGCATAATAGAATCTACTAATTAACTAGAGAATAAAGTCTATAAAACTTAGGAAAAACTACTACAGATAAATAAAAGCTATAATATAGATAAAGAAAGTAACTCTTTATAATACTATATTTATTATACCGAACGAATACCAGGAGGAATTCAGGAAATAGTTCATAAAAAAACAAGAAAACTAGATACTAGAATACAAAGATTGGGATTACAAAATCACACTTAAAGAAGAAGAGAAACTAAAACCAGCATTATTATATCAAATATCTATTAAGTAATAAGAGAAGTTACGATAATATCTAAATAATAATATTAAAAAGAGATATTTATAAGAAAGTAAAAGTAAAGTTACATCACCAGCACTATTTATACTAAAGAAAAACAAAAAGTTATGACTCTACGTAAACTACTAATAATTAAACGAAGTAATAATTAAAAATCGTTACCTAATACCCTTAATCTTAGAACTCATATATAAACTTAAGGGAGCTAAATGGTTTAGTCTGTTTAATATTAAAAATAGATACTATTAAATATGAATAGCCGAGAGGCACGAATGGCTAACAGCTTTTAAAATAAGCTATAGATTATATAAATATATAATTATGCCTATAAGACTTACTAACGTACTAGTAACGTTCCAGGCTATTATTAATCATATTCTAAAAAAATATCTAAACATCTTTATACTAGCATATCTTAATAATATCTTAGTATATATAAATAGGATACTAGATAAGCATATTAAGTATACTAGAAAGGTACTACGGAAGCTTAAGAAACATAACTTATATATTCAAACAGGGAAATATGTGTTCTACAGAAAAGAAATCAGGTTTCTAGAATATATTATATCTAGAAACAGAATAGCAGTTGACCTGGATAAAGCTAAAGATATTCTATTATAACTAACACTAATAAACGTAAAAGAAGTTCATTCTTTCCTTAAATTCATAGGATTCTATAGGTAATTTATTAAAGAGTATTTAAGAATCACGACACCCTTAACGGAATTACTCAAAAAAGATTAATAATTTAAGTAGACGGATAAGGAAAACATAGCTTTTATAATACTAAAGCAAAGATTTAAAGAGCTACTAATATTAAAAATATTTAATTTAAGACTTTAAATAGAAATATATACAGATGCATCAGACAGAGCTACGGGAGCTATTCTCTTATAAATATAAGACAATAAATAAAAGTACTTAGTAGACTTCTTATCTTATAAACTTATAACTACTAAGTTAAACTACGATATTTATAATAAAGAATTATTAGTAATAGTTTAAGTATTTAAGAAATGGAAATACTACTTAGAAGGAGCTAAGCACTAAATTATTATATATTCAAACCATAAAAATCTAACGGCATTTATAATAATAAAGAAGTTGAATTAATAACAAGTCAGATAGTAGAAAACACTATTAATTTTTAATTTCTAAATACTTTATAAATTAGGAAAAGAAAACACAGCGGCTGACGCACTTAGTTAATAAGTAGACTATATAAGAAATATACCTAAAATACATAATACGATATTTAAATAGCAATAAAACGGATTCCTAGAAAGCTTATAAATAGATATTAAATCAGTAGTCATTATCAAAAACACCTAGAAAAAACAAATAAAAAAGTTTAATAATAGATAACTACTTTAGAACCTAGACTAAGAAATAATTTACGTACTAAATAAATTATAAATAGAGCTAATTAAAGACCAACACTTAGTTAAAATACACGGATATTAAGAAGTTAAGAAGACTATAGAACAAATAAACAAACACTTCTAGATTCCAGGAATTTAAAGTAAGGTTAGAAATATTCTTTTAGAATGCATTAAGTATAAAAAGAATAAAGCATTAAGATATAAAAAGTACGGACTTATGTAACTAATACCTTTACTAAACAGACCATAGGAATTAGTTATAATAGACTTTATTATAGGAATACTAATAATTACTACCTTAACAGGTTAATGGTATGACATGATACTAGTTATTATTAATAGACTAATAAAGTATACTTACTTTAAACTAACCTATATAGAAATAAAAGCGGATGAACTGGCGTTATTACTTATTAAAATATTAATTACATGATATAGAATGCCACGAGAATTTATTACAGACAGAGACAAGCTATTCACGTTAATATTCTAAAAAACGTTTATAAGATAGCTAGGGGCTGAACACCGCCTCTTAATAGCATTCCACCTATAGACAGATAGACAAACAGAACGGACAAATTAAACACTAGAATAATACTTACGAATATACGTTAATGAACTATAAGATAACTAGATTAACTTACTATTAATAGCTGAGTTTATATATAACTCTGCAAAGTCATCAACAACAGGAAAATCACCATTCTATACGAATTATGGTTATGAGCCAACGGTTTATCGAGAACTACGAACATTAGACAAAGTATCAGAGTCTGTAAGAAGAAGAGTTAAAGACTTATAGACACTACACAAAGAAATCGCACAGAAAATTACCTATAAAGGTAATCTTAGCAAGTAAATCAAAGACAAATCTAAGGTTAAGGGACTAACCTTTAAGGAGGGGAATAAGGTTTTCTTAAAAAAGGAAAATTTAGAAATAAAGCAACCATCACGAAAACTGGATCACATCAAATTAGGACCATTCAAGGTTAGACGACAAACAGGACCTGTGAATTACGAACTACAACTACCTAAGGACACGAGGATTTACCTAGTTTTTCATGTCTCCAAATTAGAACCAGCACTATACAACGCCAAACTTCAGACAAAACTCAAGCTTGAAGAAGATCGTACCGAGTATGAAGTCCAGCAGATTTTGGACTACCAACGGTTTGGGCGTCAGTGGAAGTACTTGGTTAGATGGAAAGGGTACGGACCTGAGGACGACACCTGGGAACCAATTAGGAACTTGAGGAATAGTTCAGAGCTAATTGACTAGTATCACCAGAAAGAGCGGTAAAGGCTTGCTCTAAGACTGGGTCCAAAGCATAAGGAGAATGCAGGACATTCCATTCAAAACCAGAGAAGGAAGGCGAAGCGGCACCAGACACTGCGGGTTGCGGTGTGCGAAGTCCTTGACTTCGGGAACGGGCTTCCTCCTGTTCGAGAGCTTGAACCTCACGGATTGAGGCCATCTCCCGATCAAACATCTCTTTCTCCTTGGAATCGATCTGCGCAAGCTCACGGCGGAGACGACGCTCTCGAGCCTGAGCCTCTTGATCAGCCAGAAGCAGACGACGACGAGTCTCAATGGCCTCATCCTGGGCTTTCTCGAGCTGACGACGAAGTTTTTCCTTATCACAGTCAATACGATCCCACTCTGGTTGCGAAACAACCAGATCGCATTTCGCGTTGCGGTCATTACAAGCTGAACAACGGCCAGAGCTCAGGTTCACCAGGCAATCGTCGCCTCGGCGAGAACAGTTTGAGCAAGGCGTCGGCATGTGATGGGGTGCGGCACGGATCCGAGAAGCTAAACGGCGAGCACGTATTAGAGATGACTCAGGACGTGTCATCGTTGAGAAGCTGGGCAGGACGGAAAGGGAGTCGAGGGTCTTACAGTTTAGAACACAGGCCGGAGGACCTGTTGCCTTTATACTGTTTGTGGAAGGGAGAAACTATCTTCCGGGACGAAGACTTGGAGGAGGGGGATAGTGTTACGGACGGTAACAGTAGAGCAACTGCACCCGAGGAGTTGAGGGAACTGGCGACGACAGCCAATGAAGCCCTGGAATGGAAACGCATGTTCGAGTTGGAAAGAAAGAATTGCAAGCGTGCACGGGACGCTTTGGCACAGGCTAAAGTACAAGCCAAGAAGCGAGGACAGAAATACGGAACCATGCCACAGGATTGGGAGCAGTCACTCACGTGACCAGGCAAGGGCTTGGCAGGTAGAAGAGATAGAGAAGCCAGAGGCTTCGGACATTTCTATCTCTTCAGACAGTATCTAAAATACTACCAACCAGAATGCGATGTACGCATGGAGGGTTTTCCATAAATATGAGGCATGAACTAGCTCCGAGATATTTTGAATCCTTTATAGTTACTCTAAAATCGAGATCTTCTCTCTAAAGTTGAGACCTGACCTTGAGTGAAATAGTTTAACACTATCTTATTGAATCTATTATACACCCTCTCCCTACCTTGCAATAAAGACTAAACTCTATCCTGTTAAACTTAGGGCTATCTATTCTAAATACAGAAAGAGCTAAGAACTTATTAAGTAATTAGTTAGGGCAGAGTTACTAACGTAAAATATACCATTTAGTTAAAGCAACTTATAACAGTAAGGTAATAAATAACTTAAATTTACTAACCAGTCCTACAGTAATAATATAGTAAATATAATTAATATTATAAAATAAATAGTAAATTCTTTTAAATATAAAAAGCCTTAAGAAATTATATAACGCAGTAGTTATAAGAGTAGATATATTAATATAAAGTAGCTATTATATTTTTCTTTCTAGTGCCTTTTAAAGACTCCTTATTTAAAAAACAGATATTATATAGTTTAAAGCACTATATCTAAATTAAGTAATTTCTAATTTATTATTACGTATAGGTACTTGCCTTTTACTATATTAGTATTCTTTTTATATATAAAGATTATAGTTATAATAACGGGCTCGGTCTTCACGTATTATAATATAAATATAAGTTAATAAAATAAGTTAGCTCTATTTCAGCTACACTAAGATAAAGAGAGAAGAGATATAAAGGGGGCTTATCTCTAAATAAAGTAGTATATAGTTTAAGTATAAGCTAGCTATACTCTAAGCTCTATACTAAATTATAGCTAATATAGCTAGTCGTGATATTATATAGTCTATAGTAAACAGAGCGAGTAGTACTGTTATAATAGTAAACTTAAGTACTTAAAAATAAATATAACTTATTTTTTTATAATTTTTTTTATATAAATAACGACTCAACTCAAGGGCTTTAGTCTAAAAGGAGGTAAGTAAAAAAAATATATAAAAATAAAAAAATAGATTTAATTCTAAGATTATATATAGCTACATATCTATAATAATAAGTATACTTATTAATTTCCTATTTTATTATAATATAATATTACTAGGGATATTATAACTTACTAGGCTGTCTAATACTACTAATATAAGCTTTAAGTTTTCTAATATACTATTACGCTTTTAGCGGCGAAAATATATATATAAATACTAAAACAGTAGTTTAGAGATCTAGAAAATAAATACTTATTAAACTACTAGGCTAAGTAAATATTATATTAACTAGCTAAACATTACTTCTCTATAAAGCTATTTATTATTTATATATTTAATCTAGTGCTTTTAACTCGCTTATATTATACTTAAATTAGCCTATTTAACTTGCAAATTCCTTCGCATTACCATAGATTATTAAATTAATTTCTATATAAATAGTTTAATAAAAATAAGACTGTTTATATTATATTTTAAAATATTATTATTTTCCCTATATACTAAGAAAATTTTGGAATAATAAAATAAAAAGATTACATACCGCGTAACAGGTGTGTATGGGTAAAACTTATATAAATTTATTACCATAGTATATTTTAGTTTACTATAATAAGGATAAATTCTTCCCGCCTTTTTTCCTAACTTTCTGGATAATAGTTAGTGTAATTATAGTTAGATATGTCATAATAATAGCGCAGTAGAGAGCTTTAAAGTATAATTTACTAACTTTACCATACTATACTTTAACCTTGATCTGGAAGACCTTAAAAATTGATAATAAGTATAATAAGAGGAATATAACATACTAAACCTAAAACTAAATAAGTTAGATCACTACTTTCGGCTAAACGCTAAGGTGAAAAAGAATGCTTGTAATATAAAATAGCCGGCCGAAAATCGCGCAGTATGAAAAAGATAGTAATAATAATAATAAGAACCGATCCCGTAGTTTAAAATTAAACTGGTAATTGGTATCTAATTCTGCTCTATAAAATATTATGAAAATAAATGCCGCTGAGGTTGGAAATATAGCAGCAGTAACCCCGCCCCAGATCATGCGTTAATAAATCCTTCACTAAGTTGAGTTATAGTATAAGTTAGGAACTTAATAGCTGTAGCCTTCCTGTCTTTGTCTAGATCTACGGGAGTTATATTAGAAAAGTCTATTAACTATCCTCCTAATATAAGCGCCTGATAGCTAATCCCACTGAGCGGAAAAAACTTCACTAGATAAATAGCTATATCTGTTCTAGTAAATTCATCTTAATCAGCTACCCCTACCACCGTAAGACTGGTGGCAGAATTAGGGATGTTGGGGCCTGTAAGAAATAGCTCTAGAACCCTACTTAGCTTCAGAAAAAAGGTTGGAAACGGTTATATACTACCTGCTGGTGATAGAAGATAAGGCACATTATTCTAGGCAGTAAAGCAGTCAGTAAACAGTGGGAAGAAGAACTTCAATACTGGACCAGTTCCTTAACCGGCGTCTATAATAATAGTTGGGATTCAATCAGTGGAGTAACTATACTGGTCTTGGGAACCTATAACCAGAGGACTCATTAGAGTGATAAATAATAGAAGAAGTTTCATCTTCGGATGAGGTCTGAAGAGCAAGACTTAGGCAGAGCTGCGGGGATTTATACATAAAGGGCCCCCAAAAAAGTTCTCAACAGGACCAGTTTTTAGCCAGGAATGGGGAGGACGATTATCGAAAGCTGGTTTAGGCTCCTACTGTAGCTGTTTTAAGCGATATCTGTTTCATGCTGGGGCTGTAGTTTTGAGACTAGAACAAATTAGCTAGGGAGCCTGTTTGGGTCATATCACGTGCCAGTGCAAGCGTAGGACTTTTAGCGCGGAGCCCAATTAAGTACTTGTGGCCTTTTTGAGATATCCCATTACTGGGGGTTTTCCAGCAAATTCAGTATGCCTGATGACGTCATATATCAGAGCTGGAGGAGCCTGTTTTGGACGCGCATCACGTACCATTACGAAATGTCTGATACCACTGCAACTTTTACAGACTATTCCCAACTCGTACCATTCCCTAGCTCATTATCTGTGGCTCACTCTGTGGCTCACTCTATGACTAGTAGTGTAGCTTAAGGAGACCTTTGCAACCAGCACCGATATCCATTCTCAAGCCAGGATTCTTATCCTTTTCCTGCGTACTAGAGGTGGCGGTGTGCATGTCACGGCGACAAAGGTCACACCATATCCAGTCAGGGACCATGCCCATCAATCGGGAATTCCGTTGCTGCCGGGGGGACAGGGCGCAGCCGTGAAGTAGGCTCAGGGATTAGACCAGGGGTTCGAGTCTGCCCCATACGACGATGACACGGAGGGGCAAGTTAGCAAAGCGCCGCGGACACCCTGCCAACGAAGGGGTGAGGATGGCGGCGCAGTTCAATGCAAGCTCAATCACCTTGAACCAGTGCTTTCACGAGAAGGGCGCTCAGCTTCATGTGGGAGCAGATGAGACTGGCTATCACGAAACCGTGGGCCTCGTGCCGTAAATGTCCTTCATCCAAGAACTTCTGGAGGAAGGCACGGTCCTCATTGGTCTGTACAGCCGTTGGGGTTGTCATTCCATCCTGTGGGTCTGGCCTCCATCCGTCCCCATGGCATGGCACACAGGTTCAATCGCAGACATGAAAGAAAGCTAAGACATCGTTCTCGGACGTGCTTCGGACGAAGTCACGGTTTGAGGAGCGTCTTCCAGCGCACCTTCGTTTAAGCCGATGGCTTTCTTGATTTGTGCAGGGTGGCAACTCGGCCTGCTGGGATTCCTGGGCTCATAGTGGGGGCATTTATGCGGCCCTAGGGAGCGAGTGACTGCGGTGGCTCAGCAAGTCCGCCTTTTTCGATCTGTTCGGCCATGGGGGGGGCGAATCTCGTGAGAGGGGGATGGCGAAGATTGGATCCTGTGCGTCCATGGTATAGCATAGCTTCTGAGCGGCGAGAAGGGCAGAGGTGTTGTCCGGATCGGGGCGCAGACCTCGAAGAATACATCCGAATACAGAACAAGCAGAGTGTCTCAATAGTTGCGGGATACATGCCGATGCGAACATTTTCAGCACACCTCTTCTTTGCCGGAGCGTTGAGGTGCCGCACTCTTTTCTAACTGAACTATGTCGACCTCTGGATATTCTTCGCTTCAGCGTATTATCTACACGCCTCGTACTAGCCCGGGCGGATCGAGGAACCGAGCTTCCTCGCCAGTAGCATAGCTGGAAACGCCCCAGGCGAGAGGTAAGGCAGAGGATAAATTCGGGAACATGGTGTCATGCTGTCTGAAGGGTTTCGGAGTAGGGGCAATGATCGAGTTGTTGGCGATCGTTATGGGATTTCACTGGTAGAGGAATTTAAGGAGGCTGGGTGTCTGAGCCTTGTTAGCTACGACGTCCTTTTGATGGGTTAGGCACTCACCTGAGTGATTTTGCTGGGCATACTAGACATGAAGTGTTCGGTAGACGTCGAATGTGCTCAAGTTACAAGTGCGAGGATAGACTTGAGTTTGGTCTGTGCGGATACCGAGAGATGGACCGCGCATATTCGAACCAATTGAGGGATACGGTTCAAGCGCTGACATGAACCTTGTCTGCCACCCGCATATCCTCCACAACATGGGCTGATTTCGGTCCCCTTCTATTTTAGGGTTCTAGCCAGTGATACGTAACGGACCGCGGTAACATCCACGTATATTCTGCTGAGTCTGAGCATAAAGCGCTCCAGCGTTTCATCACATGATGACATTTCTTTTGCATTGCAACATCTCAACATGTAGGCATGAGTTTAGTTGGAGACGTGAGTGCATTATTATAAAGTCTTAAGTCTCTAATCCTATATAAGGCATATACAAACTGCTATCCTCTCCCGAGACAAAGCTATCGCAATCTCCAAGCATTTAATGATTAAGAACGTTCCTGAAAGCCGAGCCTATCATAGGGCGCTCATCGTTGATCCACACCGTAACACCATTACCAGATTTAACTGCCTTACAAAGGTACTGTGTAAACTTCCTTGCTGTCGGAGTCCGTAGTCTTGTTCCCGTGATAATGACGGCGTCTATATCCTCAGAAAGATCTTACTCAAACGCGGTAGTAATAGTCGACTTGTCCGGATTAGCTTTACTATAGAGCAGTATCTTTAGCTGATAGATGCTAATATGTAATCATCATTTGCCTTCTCTCGCTCAATTCTGGCTAATGGTCTTGTACTTAGAATAATATGAATCTACTACTCGCTTAAATTCGTCTGGCCTGATTGCCTTGATGTGTTGACATAGCTGGCAGATCACTATATCTAGCTAACCATGAAGATAGATAGTCTTCTGGGAAAGCGAAGGGAGCTTAGTATTAAGGCAGTTAATATTCTAGGCGTAGTGTTGCTGTACGCGACCGGTCTAGGCCAGTGTATTTATAAAATAGTAAAAGGGAGTCAGCTGCAGTTCTAAGGTAGAGTAGAATATAGTAGATACTAGGCCGTAAAATTACACAATCAAGTTAGCTAAAGACAGAACTGAGATGTCGAATATGTTCCGGCTTAACAACTTTATCCTGGACTGGTTATGGAAATCACTTACTAATCGGGTGAGTGAGCGTTGTAACGGTATATGTAATACTTATTACCCGCACTAGTGGAAATTCCAGCGCTAGTTATAAAGACGATCTTTTTCTTATTTTAAAGGAGCTCTTGTAATGTCGTGAACGGCTTACTATCTCTCTGAAATAGCGCTTCCAGTTTCCGATTGGAAATCCTCAGACCACTTATTGCATTAGGGCGTAGTGGAGTGGTCATGGTAGAGTAGAGATATCTTTATAAGAGGCTTACTAAGTAACAACGTAAAGAACAAGACTTAGCTATAGAGAAACTTTAGAAGTGGGAGAGTATGGAATAGGGATAGAACAGTTACTTCTATTTATACCTAGCCTGGCCATTACAAGATAGACTTGAGTCTATAAGCTCGCTTTATAAACTCTAGCTAGTTCATGTTTCCTAGTTATGCTGCATTGATTTTCTAATCGTATATATGGCACAGCATGGGGTGGTTAATGTACGCATAAAAAAGCTAAGCTATATTAAGATTAAGGCTGCCTTATATAACAGAGAAGTAGATAAATAAATAAGGTTAGTATAGAGCTATACTTCTACAGCCTTCTAATAGAGCAACGGGCTCTAGTCTAGTGTAATTTAAGGCCTCTAGACTAATACTTCCCGGCCATGCGAGACGCTCTTATTTGCTATTAGTATATAATAAGACAGCTATCATGAAATTCTAGCGCTGGTGTAGCAAATAGGGCTCTCCTAAGACTTTAGAAGGGTGGGTATAGTTATCGTGGATCTAGGCTAACAGCATTCCTCTATGACACGGTAGTGAGGGGTATAGGCATTCAGTGTGGGAGTACTTCAGTAAGAAGTTAGAGCTAATAAACAGTACTTTTAGTTGCTATTTATCTAAGTAGTCAGCTGTTTCGTTTTGATTATATATAGGGAAGACGTGAATTCCTAGGGCATAAAGCAGACGTTAAAGCCACTCTATCTGGCGGCATTATGTTAGGTGATAGTGAGATATATCTCGTGAATAAAGGAGTCCAGCCTAAATCCTATAGCATGAGCTGTTTTTCTAGCTAGGTATATAGTCCCTAATTAGTCTTCTGGAGTTGGGTGTACATGTAGGATGCAGTAAAGTAGTAGTCTATTATCCAAAAAAGTCTTAGAGGTAAGGCAGTGTTCAGATTATGTGTAATTAATACAGGATTCTATTTACGGAGACGATAGAAGAACTCGAGCTCTAAGATAAACAAATAACTGAGATACTTTTACTAGGTAAATATAAATATAAATGGGGTTTTATCCCTACGTTACATCCCTACTATTCTTTTTAAAGTTTTGTTTTTTGCCCTGTAGTAGAGTGTTCCTTATTTTATATGCTTTCTCTAACTCATTACCTAAAAATTTATAAGAAAGTTCAGCTACCTTAAATGTTATATCTTTAAATCCTGGAACTTCCCTAAATGCCTGGAGAAAGTGAAAATATTTACTCTCACTTTCATCTAATGATAGCGTGCATATGGTAAACTTCATCGTGAAGTATCTTAAGTGTTTACTCAGATTTACGTAAAAGTGCACCAACAAAGTCCAATAAAATTAAGCGTTTAGGACGATTGGAGCCTTCAAGATTCACGTAAATCTTAAGATAATTAACGTATTAAATAGCCTTTCCACTAAGAAACTGGATGAGCATGTCTGAACGGAATGACTCTCCCAGACGGTATCTAATATAGTGCTCGTCCCAATCATAAATGTATTAATCAATCCTTAAATTCTCTTTATTATACTCCAGTCTAAGTAGCTTCGTCTCCTATATCAGACTTATGACTTCGTTATAGACCTGTCGGTTGACTGCTAGAAGCCTAGTACAACTCTTTACCTCGTCCCATAGGGTCCCGGATTTATGCGGAGGAAAGAGTACTAAAAAGGAGCAAAGTGCATACTTATAAATCTTATTCCGGATTTCCCGTAGAATATTAAGCAGCCTAGGTGATCTCTTAGATAGTAATATGTCATAGTCACTACAGTACCGAGCCCGCATTTTATAGACTAGAAGAAAGCTTGAATAGACTGGAATAGGAGGTAAAGATAGCATGCAAAGGAGGTATTCTGCGATGAAAGACAGAATGGATCTTAGGGATTCTTGATTGCCTTTAGAAGAGCAAGGTGGTGCGACGAGCGAATGCATAGCACCTTTATACGTCCGGCCCAACTAAGCCACTGCCGCCGGTTTTCCATCCAGGGTCGCTAATCATATGCTCACGCATTGCCGTGTGGCAGTGATGGTTGTCGTTGCTGTATGATAGGACGACATCCTTCCGTCAGCCATTTCAATGTGAAAGCTATAGACATTCGTACGCGCCTCTCAGTCCAATCACTACTCCCAGCCTCTCTACGCATGAAGACGGTATGTAGATGACCCCGGGAAGCCCATTCCATGCTCCACGACAAGGGATGTTGATGCTGGGGTTCGTACAGCTTGTGGCAATGTGGGTATCAAAGCTATGCAGGCACGAAGGGTGGAGTTGCGATTTTCCTTCTCCAATGCCTTGTTCATGCGCTACGGCCTGGGTCTGATTCCAGTCCTGCATCTGGAGATGGTGGCGTCCATCTCACAGGAGAGAAATCATACGATATGGAGCCACGAACATGCTGGTCCCGTCCATCGGAATCTCTGTTGCTGCAGGGGCGTCGGAACACAACCATGAAGCAAGCTTGGGGTTTAGAACAGACATTCGAGTCTGCCTCGCGACATGATACGAGAGGCAGACTGGTCGGCGAAGCGCTATGCTTCTGCTAGATGCATTAGAGGCGCAGCAGAGTTCAATACAAGCTCGAGGCACCAAACCAACGCTTCCCTGCAAGAAGGGCGCCCTGACTAATGCGGAGCGTGGGCGAGGCGGGCTGATACGAAACCGTGGGCTCCGTACGGCAAATGAGTCTTAATCGAGGCCTTCTCAAAGGGGGGCACAGTCGTCACGGGTCTGGGAAGCCGTGGTAGCAGGCGACTGTCGCTTCCGGACGTGCTTCGGCGAGAAGCCACAGGTAGTGAGGCGCGTCTTCCAGGGTGCTCCTCGTTGGGGC
>ML994775.1:0-88292 GCA_010093925.1 Zopfia rhizophila CBS 207.26
GATTGCAGCGGCTCGGCAAGTTCCCCTCGCTTCAATGCGTCCCATCATGCCATGGTGAGGCGAATCTCGTAAAAAGATGTCAATGGGCTGAGACCCATGAGGTGATAGAGCCTCCTTTCACTACGGTTTCCCAAGAGGGCTTAGCCCCTTGGCATTTCCCAGTATATAGTCTCGACAGCTTCCACCTGTCTAATAAAAAACGAGAACAACTTCTTCCATTACCTCCCTCCCACTGATAGGTTATGGGCCCTCAGTGGCGCACCAGTCTGCTGCGTTTTGGCTAAGCAATCCTGACAGTGCAGTCTTCAACGCTGCCTGAAAGTGATTGCACTGGCAAACAAGAACCCAGATTTACAACGAAGGCAGTCTCCAACGCTGCTTCACCGATCGATGTCCGTACCCTACGCCGTCACAATGGCTGGCAATTCACAAATGCCCTCCAGTCTCACCACCAAGCTTGCTGCTGATGGCAAGAACTGGAAGGACTGGTCCAAGCAAGTCGAAAATTGGGCTGTTGCACACAAAGCTTTACCCATCCTCAAGGGAAAGCTCGCACGTCCATCGTACAACCCAGGCGATACGAGCTGGATGCTCCACACTGAGGAGCAACCAAAGCTGACGACCACAATGGACGCAGCTGGCAAGCTCGCTGAATTCAAGAGATGTGAAGAGTACAACAAGAACGTTCGTCCATTAAACGAATCCACACGCAAGGCTAAAGAGCGAGCCCAGAAAGAGCACGACGACTGGGCTATCCGCGACGCCGAGCTTCAGAACACAATCATTGCGACGGTCGACAGCGCCCTTGCAACCACGATCCGATCCTGCCTCTCAGCAGCAGAGATGTACAAGACTGTAGGAGAACTCAATGCGGTTTCAGGCCATGGCAACCTGCGCAACGTATGGGCTGCTTTTGTGGACCTGAGAGCCGACAATCAGAAGTCAATTCGAGGTTACATGGGTGCTTTTCGTAACGCCCTCATCGACGTAACCAACCAAGGTATCATTCTCTCATACAAGAAGACTATGGAAGACGGAACTACCAAGATCGACAAAGACACGCTTGAGGAACTCCTGGTTGCTCATTTCCTTCTTGGTCTACGACGTGTCTTGCCCGACTGGGTGGAGGCACGTGAGAACGATATGAGACAGGGCAAAGTATGGACAGTGGACCTTCTCATGGCATCTCTTGAAGATCGCATATGTAATGAGAAGGATGACCCTATCAAGATCTTTATTGTTAAAGCAAAGAAAGAGGAGGAGGATAGGGTTAACAAGCGCGTCACTGACCGCAACCGTAATCGCCTATTACTCCCATCAAATAACGGCACACCCCAGCACAAGAATACTGGTAGTGGCTTGAAGGCTTCACCAATTGAGCACTGTTCCTACTGCGATAAATTTCATGCTGGAGGTATCCAGGGTTGCTGGAAGCGCAATCCAAATCTCATACCCCCTCACATTAAGAAGAGGATGGACGCTAGCAAGGCGAACTCGCGCGCCAACGTCGCCACTAGCAGTAATCCTCCTCCTGCTACTGGCATGGCCGCGACCTCCCTCTCTCAGAACCCTAGTTACGGATCTCACACTTTCTGCGCGATCGACAAAGACTTCGCGCTGGTGTCGATAAACCTGCTCACCAAAGCTACTTATAATAAGGACTATCTCTACCGCTACTGCTACGACACCGCGGCAAATAGACATGTCCTAAACGACCGAACTAAGTTTATTGAGTTTGAAGATGCTTTATTGCCAGACATATAGGGTGCCACTACTCCGGCTGCTGTATACGGCAAAGGCATAGTCTTCCTTAAAGTTGTTAAATCCAACGGCCTCACGACCGATCTAGTACTTAAGGACGTACTCTTTTGCCCAGATTTTGTTACTAACGTCATCTCTCAAGCCCCATTCAAACGTAAAGGCGCTTATTATTATAGTAGTCTTGACAAGCTCTTTATGAATACTAATAAGGAGTTGGCCTATTTACTAGAGATTAACGATATTCTAAATCTACTGGTTGTTCCTAACGAAGACAACGCGGCTAACGCTCTAGTATACGCCTCTCTCTACGCTAATCGAAGTAGTTACTCTAAGCCATTAGTTATATAGTCTCTTAAAAAGTGGCATCACATTTGGGGTCACATCTCTAATAACGTGGTTAAGAAGCTCGCCTTATCTATTAAAGGTATGAAGATTTCTAATATGACTCCCTTTAACTGTGGCCCCTATAGTCTATTTAAAACCAAGAAATAGATCTCTTATTATCCTCAGGATCGTCCTATTCGTGCTCTTGGTATAGTATATGTTGATATTATTAGCCTAATTAATCCTCCTAGAATGAAGGGTATTACGTACTAGATGCTTATTATGAATAGATGTATATATTAATGCTAGATTTTCTTCTCTAATCTTTAGTCTGTACCAGGCCAGAAACTCATGAATTAGATAGTATAAATAAAGACATAAATTAGACTTATTATTAGCACCCTTTATTTTAATAATACTAGAGAATTTATTAATAACTGAAATAAAGCTCTCCTATACTTTATTAGTGTTACTATTAAGCTATCTCTATTATATAATCTTATTAAAAATAGAGTTGTTAAGTGAGTAAATAGAATTACCTTAGAGCATATATGCTTAGCTATATTAGTAGTAGGTCTCCTATTAAAATTTTAGCCTCTTTACACTAAATATATAGTCTATTAGCTTAATTTTATACTTATATCTACTCTTAATAACATAACACCTATAGAGGCATGGAACTGTAATCTTAGTGTATTAAACTTAGTACCTAATATTACTACTATATACGCTTTTAGATATCTAGATTATGTTTATATTCTTACTAAGAAGTGTATTAAGAGTAAGAAATTTGCTCCTTACATAAAGCATAATATTATTATAGATATAGTAAATAAGACTATTTATTATATATAAATCTCTAAACGAAACACCGTTATTAAAGCTAGTAGTATTAAGTTTAATATATATAACTATTTTAATAATCTCGTCCTTCCTCCTAACTCACTCTATAAAAATAGGATGCTTTTAATTTATATTTCTTTACTAAATTTATAAATTAAAGAACTAAAGACTTTTTTATTTTTATAAGTTAATTTAATTATATGTTAATACGCCTAGTAGAACGTCACTTTATCTAGTAATAATTAAAGAAATAATATAAAGAGTAATCTAGATAATATTATACTACTAGATATTACTACTAGTAATAGTGACTTTAATAGTCTTAAAAAAGACCTAGTTACCTATAATAGTAATAGGGCCCTATAGTAATAATAAATTAATATAGATTTTTATTTATAATATATACTACCTAAAGAAACTAAGCGCGCTTAATATTATATTATTTATATTTTACTAATATTTAATAAGTATTTTACTATAGCTATTATTAAGTATATAATTAGTATAAAACTCTTATCTCTTTCTTTTAAACTCTATAATTATTATAACTTTAAGAAGTATAAGCGTTGTCCGTAATTACAAAAGGTAATAAATATTAAATACTAGTTACTTAAAGACTATAATACCTAGTGTGATGTAATCTCTAAAGAAATTAAGCTCTATAAAAAAATTCCCGCTTAATAGATATAAGATTATAAAGGTAATACTAAAGAATATTTTCTTTAATATAAGGCTTAACTTATCACCTATAGTAATAAATAAAATACCTTATAATATAAAGATATTTACTTATATATTATCTAGATTATAATACTATGTCTTATTCTAGTACTTATTACTACTCTTAACTTAAAGTATAAATAAATTAATATAATTATAGTATACCTTAACGTGTACTTAGACTTAGGTAAAGTTATACTTATTAAGCTTCTAAATAGCTATCTAGAAGTAGGTAAAATTATATATTTACTATATAATATATATAGACTTTATTAAACTATATTATTCTAGTATAATAATCTTAAAGCATCTCTTAAAAACCTTAGGCTTAAAGCTTATATTTAGATTCTTATATCTTTATTAACTCTAAAACTAGAATAATTATTATAGTCTACGTAAACGATCTTATTCTTATTATATAAATAATAGACAATATAACTATCCTAAAATAATAGGTTTTCTAGTATTATAAAACTTAAGACCTTAGCCTATTATTATACTATTTAAGTATATAATTTATAAGAAATCGCCCTAATTAATCCCTTTCTATAATAATAGATTTGTATGTTAACTACTTAGTAGATAAGTATTATCTATAAGATACTTTTTTAGTTAATACTTTATTACTAATATTTATTTTAAAACTTATACGTTATGAGAATAAAGTCTTAGCTAAATTTATATAATAATACTAATCTCTTATAGTAAAGTTACTATATTTAACGTCTATTCTTTACTTTAATTTAGTATAATACATTAACTTTATAACGCGCTTTACTTTTAATCTATTTAAAAAATAAATAAGTCTCCTTAAGTATATTCTTTAGTACTATAAAGGCTATATTATACTTAGAATCTAATATAAAATAGTATTTAGTATAAATAAGCTGCCTATATAGCTTTTTATTACTTAAGATTTTTCTATTCTTAAATTTAAAGACTATACTAACTCTACTTTTACTAATATAATTAAACGTAAATTATCTACTAGTTATTTATTTAAGCTAGTTAATAGAGTAATCTTCTTTAAAGCCTACCGTTAATATATAGTTATATTATTTTTTATTAAAGTTAAGTTTATTATTATAACCTACTCCGTTAAAGAAGCTATTTAGCTATGTTAATTACTTTAAGAACTTAGCTATATAAGTAGTAATATCTTTCTATTATAGCTATATACTAACTACCTTCTAGCTATTAACCTTATTTATAATAAAGATTATTATAAATATATAAAGCATATTAACATCTACTATAAGTATATATGCTAAGAAGTTAAAGCTGGATAAATTAAGCTCTTATATATTTCTAGTATTAATATAGCTATTGATAGATTTACAAAGCCCTTTAACACCCTTACTTATAAGTAATTTATTAAGTAACTTAGTTTAGTTAATATCCTTTAGAAACCCTAGGATTACAGTAGACACTTAAGTTATATAAGTAAGATTTAGTAGTATTTTAGGTAACTCTAAAGAGTATATTAATAAGCTAAGATTTATAAGATAATAGAGCTTTTTTTTACTATAGTTTCTTAAAAAAGCTTAGTTTCTTAATATTTTCTAGTATATAATCTTAACAGCTTCTACCTATTTAATAAAAAATAAAAACAACTTCTTTTATTACCTCTCTTTTACTGATAAAAGACATGGTGAAGATTAAATGCCGTTTTAAAATAGCGTTTACTAAAGCTTTTTTAGGGTATAATAATCTAAGTTCTTTTTCTACCTGTTATATTAGTGTTAAGGAATTATACTAATATAAAGATATTTAATACTTTTTTCTTATCAGAGCCTAAGATAAGACACTGGTCTATTATTTTCTAACTAATTAATAAGCGGCGAACTAGTATTATTTTATTTATAGAGTTATAAAAAAAAATAATATCTAAATCATTTAGGGGATTCCGCTTATACAGATAATACAGAAGCTTAAAAAGGTAGTTAGATATACTAAATAAGACTATTAAGAAACCCTAAAAGCCTTAGCTTATAAGCTAGGACTATTATTTTCATGAATTAAATACTTAGCTTTATAATATTATTCTGAATTTCTGGTAACCTTATGGTTAGTAGATAATAAAAAAACTATAGTAAAGTTAATAATTCTCTAAAAGTAATAATATAAGAATAGAATTTACTATAGTCTATACAGTATAGCACGTGTAGATATAAATAAATTAAGAATAATATTAAAGTGCCGCTATAAGAACCTATAATATTCTAGTATTTATAATATAACTTTATTTCTTATAAAGTATCTTAAAACTTTTATGTAAGTTAGTTAAAAAAAAGGTGCTCTTTCACTCAATTCTTTTTATAAATATTTATATATAAATATGGATTCTTATATAGATTTTAAAGTTAAAGGAAACTACTAGAATTTTACTTTTATAATAGAGAAAAACTAGATTTAACTTATATTACTATCTATTTTACGGAGCCTGCTGAAGTCCAGGAAGCATAAATAAAACTAAAGAAAACAAGAAACAAGTAAGTATATAGTTTATAAAAAAATAGAAATTATCTAATAAGTTAAAATAAAATAATTAGTGTGGAGTGAACTAGAATTAAAGAAAAGTATACTAATCTCTACCTTAATAAACTTAGGTAGTTAGTAAGTCTATTTATATAAATTAAATAGTTATTTATTACATTATTTAGCTTATTATACACTATAGTTTATCTTAGTTTACTATTTTACTACTTTTTAAAGCCTTTTAGTAGGCGTATTAGCATAAATTAGGTAGTTACTTACTATATTATTTAGTTTATTATACTCTATAGTTTATTATGGGTTACTATTTTACTACTTTTTAAAGTATTTTATTTAAGCTATTTATCACGCCCCTTATCACCACACTTTTTTTTAATTTTTTTATAATAATTAAGCTGCTTACGCCTGTTATTTATTCTTACTTTAAATTTTTTAGTTTTTTTATTAGTTAGTTAACGCGACCTGTTGTGCTCTTTTAATATTTTTAATCTATTAATACTAATATTACTACCGGAATTATCTTTTCTATTAAATCTCTAATAATAGTTAGAAATAAATAAGTCAGAGTTAAAGTCTAAGTCTGAGTTAGAATTATTATATTTATATAAAATTCTCTAGGCAGCTCTTCTCGAAAATTTTCTTTTTTTTTATAGTTATAATTACTTAAGTATATTCTCAAGCTATAATTAATTTCATATATTTTCAAGTTATATTTATAAATAAACGTTTTTAGAATCCTCTAGTTTCTTATTAGTATTAATAAGGAATTAGTTTATCATATTATCTGCGAGACTTAAAAGAGTATTTTATAAAATTAATTTATTAATAACTTAATTTTCTCTATTATAGTTAATTAATATAATGCTTTAAGGAAGATTTCTAGAGATAGTCTCTAAGAATTTATAAGCAAAACCCTTAATTTCCATAATATAAAACCTATTAGTTTAGTTATACCTCTAATTAATATTTGTAATACTATTTTTTTGTTCTTTTAGTAATACTAGATAGGCTTTTATAGCTCTCTATTCTACTCTAATAGTATTTACTATCTTAATTAGATTTAATTTTCCTTTCTTTTTAATTATAAAGTTGTTTACTGTTTTAGTTTTTACTATTTTACTTATATTTTTTTCTTAAGCTTAACCTTATTTTAGTCTATAAGCTAGAATCTTTTTACCTTAAATAATCTTACTAAACTACTAGTTATAATTAATATCTATTAGATTAAAATTTTAAGAATTTTTTTTATTTCCACTTATAGAGGATAACGCGCCTTTTTTTTTATTTTTATTTTTAAAAAATAAAGCTTCACCTTCCCTTAATAGTTTTTAATTAAAGTATTTTTTATTATTAGAAGCTTGTTTATTTACCTGACTTTTATTTTTATCCTTACGAGAAACAGTGTCTCTTTTAAAAAAGAAATTAAATATCTAATCTTTAGAAAACTTAAAATTATCTATTTTTTTCTTTAGCTTTATATATAAGGTTTTTAGTTTCTTTTTTACTTCTTCTATCTTTTTAATATTCTTATTAGACTAAGAATGTATCTGAATAGTTCCTATTAATTACTTTCTTTTTTTACCTATTTTATTGAAATATTCTAAGGGAGAATAATAGTTAGTTGTAAAAATATGCTTTAATTTATTTTAATTAACTATTTTTTAATTTAGTTCCACAAGTTTAGCTCTAGCTTCTTTATTATAAGAGTTAAGAATCTTTTTAATAAATAGTCCTATTTTATTAATTATTACTTACTTTTTTTTGCTTATTAGCTTGTCTTTAACTTCAGATTTATTATTAGAATCTTCTTTATAGACTTTATTTTTAAATGCCTTGTTAAACTTCTTTTAAACTAATATACCACGTTTTTTAAGCATTTTTCTTTCTATATTATGCTCCTTATACTTGTCTTTATTGGATAAGTTATTATAGACATCTTAAACCCCTAAATTTTTACTTTAGTAACTAAATAATTTCTTAATAATAATATACTTATTTTAAAACACTTTCTTAGCCTGTATGTTATTATTTTAGTCTGTGTAAATTAGCTTTAACTTTTTATAATAGGCTTTTTTAATATTAGCTTTAGTAGTATTTTTCTTAACTTTAAGAATCTTATAGTAAGCCTAGTTTAGCTACTTAAGTATTCTAAGGACTTTTTTCTTCTTATTATCTGGTATATAAGTTTTTAGCTTAAACTCTTTATTATCTAAGTTCTTAGCCTTATACACTTTTTTATAGTAGATAGCTTTAATTCTAGCTCTATTTTTACTTCTAATTATTCTAATTCTACTTCTATTTAATTGCTGCTTTTAGGAGGGTAATTAGGAGCTTTTCTCTTTTTAAAATTACTATTATTAGTGTCTAGCGCTGGTAATTAAGGATAGAGAGACTCAAAATCATTTTCTTTTACTATTTTAAAGGGGTTAATTATTCTTATTAATTAAAGAGATAAATTAATTCTACTTATAGTTTAGCTAAAGAGCTTATCTTAGCCGGGAGAGATAGAATAAGCTCTAAATTTACTAAATATAAAGCTATTACTAGCTTTAGCAGATAAATTAGGTTTTTTATAGTGTATTCTAATAGTTATATAACCTAAAGTACCTAAATTTTTCTCCGGTTAAGACTTACTATTTATAGTGATTATAGTAATTATTTTTCTAGTTCTCCTTTTTCTTAGGCTTAGCTTAGCTTAATACGAAAATAGTTATAGAAATATTTTTAAATTATTAGACTTACTATCATTAACTCCTTTATCTCTATATATAATTTCTTAAATAAGTAGAGATGTATTTAGTCTAGTTCTAATTAGTATATCACTTTAGACATTACCTTCTCCTAAGTTAATAAATTAAAATTCTGAAACTATTTAAATAATAATTTCTATTAGCTAGTACCCTAAGGTAAATAGCTTTATTACTATTACTTAAGTTTTTATAACTATTAAGTTATATATAAAAAACCTTAGCGGCTCTAGCATTATTACGTTTAGTAACTTACTAATAAATAAAATATATAATAGTAATTATTTAATAACTATTATGTCTTTAGTTTTTATTTTAGACTTAGACTATATAAATAAGCTTTATTTTACCTATATAAATAGCCTAAAGGTCCCTTTCTTTCTAGTAAATTCTACTAATATAACCGGATTCTTTATTACTTTATAACTATCTATATTTGCTAGTACTTCTTTACTAAGTTTATTTAATAAGTTGGTAGGGTTATTTTAGTAGGATTAATTTAGTCTTATATCTACTCTCCTAGCGCCCTTAATAGTTATAGTATTTCTATAAGAGTCATATAAAATATCTTAGGATATTAAAATTATATTAGCTTTAGATAAGTAAATTAAAATATTAATTATAGCTATTTTATTTACACTATATTATGTATCTGCCTTAGAATTAGTTTAGTTATAATTTCTTAATAGAATATACCTATTCTTACTGCTTTATCTTTTATTATATAGTTATAATATAATAAGTATTTTTATATAGTAATATTACTTCCCTGTATTTTAATACTACCGTATTAACTAAATAAAATATTTCTGTTTACCCTAAACCGTGAGTAGTTACTATAGAACTAAGATATTTTAAGTTTATAAATTTAAATTCTCATTTACTTATTAGCTATTTTAGTTATTTTAAAGTAAAGTTAATAACCTAATATCTCTCCCTAAGTCACGTAAAACCCCCTGTTCCGTAAAATATAAAAGGTATTTTAATTTTAAGTAAAAATATTTCTAAGCTTATTTTAAAATAATTTATTTCTTTATAAATGCTATATACCTTAGTTATTTACAGATATGCTATATTATATACTACTAATAAATTATATCTTTCTTTTTACTTTTAAGTTTAGTTAGTATAGAGCTTTATAAGGTAGTAGAATATTATCTTCTTACTACGTTCACACTATATAGCTTTATTATTATAATATAAAGGGAAATGTTTTATATAAGCCTAAGAATCTTTTAATAAGAGTAGAAAGTTATCTTAGTTTATTATATTAATATAATAGGGATTTTTATGTACTATTACTATGCTAACTAGTACTTCTAAGTAAAGCAAAAACTATAACTTACTAGTTCTAGATATTATTTTAGTATATTTTATATTTATTATCTATATAGTTAGCTTATAGCTGTTAGACTTATAACTATGTTTAATTAATTAGTAAATAATACTTAGTTAAGAATAGCTAAATTTATTTTAAGGTAATATTATTAGACTTTTTTATTAACTATACACCTTCTAGTAAGATTACTTATACTTTAATAAAATCCTAATAACATTAATTATCTTATTATGAAACGTATGGTATAGTGAAATAGATTACTAGTATTTTACTAGTATAGTATATATAATTAAGTATATATACCAGAACATATAGTAACCTAGTTTTATATAATTAATACTTTTAGTTATTAATATAGATATTACTTATTTTATTTTATCTTACTATTATATTACTATTTAGCCGCGTTTAGAACGGCTATACTTAGAAATTAGTAGCTTTAAACTACTACTAGTTTATTATAATAGTTATTATACTTATTATTAGACTAGTTATTATATTAGCTATTAGCACTTACGCTGTAATCTAGGTAGTATTAACTATAAATACTAGTACTAACCTTATAATAGCTTAAGCTATTATAGATAGAGCTATAATTATAGGCTTTAAAATAATAGCTACTAGCACTATAAGTATTATAATAAGATTAGTAATAACTCTAAGTATAGTAACTAAAGTAGTAGGGGCTATAATAGCGGCTAAAGAAATACTAAAAATATTCTAAATAGCCTCTATTAAAGCTAACGGCTATAAATAGGACTATTAGAAATCTATTATACTAAATAAATTAACTATCTTTTTTTATAATATAGTTTTTTATAATTTCTACTATTACTTTAATATATAGTGTATAACAGTTAATGGCGACGGCTTTAGCGCGGAGAATATTTATAATAAATATTTTTATTTCTTTCTAGTTAATATTAATAGAGTCCTTATATTATATATAACGCTAGTTTAACTAATATAATCTAATAAAAGAAGATTACTTTAGTTTAGACTTATATAGAAATATAGTATATAGTTTTATACTAATAGACTTATTAAATTCGCGCTTTTCTTAAGTATGTTCTAAGAAAATACCTGCGCTAGTATCTTACTAACTTAATCTATATTAATAATAATAATAATAATAGTAATAGTAATACTATAGATATAGCTAGTAGTAATAAACACTAGCTTATTATTTAAAACTAATTTATTCTTAAATATATCCGGCATAGCGCGACGTTTACGTTATTTAGGTATAATATAAAATATAGTATAATAGTATATAAGCTTATTAGATTAGCTTATAAAAACACGCTTAAGACTTTTTTACGTGGATAATTCTAGAATATATAGTTCTAAAGCTATATACTTATAAAGCTCTAAAATATATAATTTTATAATAGAGTTACTAACTAGATTTCTTAAAGTCTAGTATTTAATTTACTACCATCGTGTTATTGGCGTGTAAAGTAGATGTAAATTAAAATACATAAAAGAAAACAAGTAACAGCATAAAAAGATTATTATATTTTTTTAGTTAAATACTAGTAGTATAAGTAGAATCTTTGAAAGTAAAAGACTAATATAATTATAGCTTAATATATTATAAAGAAGATAGATAAAATGCTTTTATAATAAATTTTTTATAGCACAGAGTGCTTTACGTTACGCAGGGAAGAATATTAAATAAAAAGTTAAATAATATATAAGGCAACATTTCTAGGCCTTAAAAGGTTAGAAATAAGATAATAGATAAGAAAATTAAGAAGCTTTAAGAAAAGCCATCTATAAAGAAAAGAAAGATATATAAGAAATAAATTAATAAGCTTATTAAAAATAGAAAATAGTATTTTCTAGATTTAGGTCTTAGTTCCTTAGGCGTTGCCGTAGCTTATTTTATGCTCCTATAATAAAAATAATTACATATTATACTTAATAAAAGGTTTTAATACTATTTATAGCTTAAGTGTTGGTATTATTTTTAATATGAATTTTACTATACTAGCTATTATACGTATTATTTTCTGAAAGCTTTTTAAACTTTTTTATATACGTTCTAATTATATAGCGCTCTGTTTAAATATTAAAAGCATAACTTTCCTAAATTTTATTAGTTTTATTTCTACTTAAAATATAAGAGCTATACTCACTAAAAATCGGGAATTAACTTAAGATAAAAAAATAAAAATAAACTAATAACATGTAGTAGAAGTTTGACTAGTTTTTTACTAAATATAATAATTTTCTTTACTTATGAATAACAGATTAAATAGAAAAGCCTTAAGGTAATATCTATAGTATTATTTTTAAATAAGTATTTACTATTATTTATATTATCAAATAGGCGTCTACTACTGTTTATATTATTAAATATAGTGCTAAACAGCTACTTAAGTATCTATATTAGAAAAAGAAAAAATATTTATATATTTTCTAATTCTTAAAAAGTACTTTATCTAGTTAATAGTAATATTACATGCGCTATATTTTCTACTAAGATAATTCTCTTTTTATTTTATTTTAAAAGGTCCGGTACCTCCTTAGTTTAATAAAGAAAGTCTGGTTTTTCTTTTATTATATTCCGAATTATAGAATCAGCCCATTTTCTATAGCGGTCTAGTATTTTAGGTTTAGAATTAATTATTAATAGTAAGTCTATTATTATAAATATTAATATTTATATTAACTTATTAGCGGAGCTTTGACTGCCGCTGAAGTAGTAAAAATAGTTATTTTAAATAAAAATAAAAACTATCGCCTTCTTTTAAAGTATAAGATCTAGTAATTTTTAAGTTAAGATAATACCTCTAACTCATGCACGTCTATTATATTAAAGAATGTAAGTATTTTAATAAATTAAACTAGTACTCATTACTCACCTATATACAGGATAATAACTTTTTGTTTTAAATAGTCTTTTTTTAATAATACTATTAATACTATCTGCTCTAATCACTAGATTCACTTTATTTTTATATTTATTTATAAAACTTAGAATTATCTTTCTCTTTTCTTCGTTACGTTTGATGCCTGATATCTCTAGATATCTTATAACTCTTTTTTTTAATTAATCTACTAAGTACGCCTATAACTTCTGTTGGCTAATTAAAACGTAATTTTACTATAAATTAGCTTTATTTATAGTTTTCTATATTTCTAGAGCCTATTTTTTATATTATAAAACACGAAATATTCGCATATAAATCCCTAAGTAGTAATATTCTTAGCTAATTTTAGACTTAAATTATATAATACTTATATACCATTTACTAACACCTTTAGGCCTGTATTTATATTATTAGTATAAGATATAGTAGACTTATAATAATAGGACGTCATAGAAAGCGCTAGTAATTTTCATATAAAAATAAAACTTTTTATATATATTATAGCCTAAGAACTGCAGGAGATACTTCTTAAAAAAAAAAAAAAAGGCCTAAAATACTAGCGCCTATAATAATTATTTTTATATTATACGAGCTTAAAAAAATAAAAATAGAAACTAATTCTATATCTATAAATTACTCTCTTACTATTATTATTAGTTTTAGATTTTATTTTAAAATATACTCAACTCACCCGTCTCTTTAAGCTAGACTATATAAGAGTTTTTATATATATATTATAATAGGATAGGTTTTTTGCTATTTACTATAACTTTTAAATAAGCTATATAAGTGTGAGGAGACGGGATTAGCTTTTAAGAAATTTAAATAAGCTTTAAGCTTCTAAACAAGCCCTTTTAAGCCTAGCTTTTATAGACTTTAAATGCTCTAATTATTAAATCTTTAAGCCCTAATAAAATCCTCTTAAATCTATAATCTTTATTCTGTAGATTTTCTAATTATTAAGGAGAAAAAGTTATTAATTAAATTGCTACTAAAAAAAATTAATAAATTTTAGAATAGAACGCACTTGGAAACGATCTATTAGCTAAACCAAGAAAATAAATTATTAAGAAAAGAGATTAATAAGTATAAAAAAACTTAAGTAAGAACGGCACTTTTTTTTTAAAAGACTTATAAAACTATATTACTTTTATAAGATATAGTTAAGAGATATGGTTATGAAACTATAGTAGCTAAAAGAAACTAATTTACTTTCTATAGAATATATAATAAACTAGAAGATAATTTATTTATATAAACTTAGATTTAACTATAATAAGCTAATAGTATATATTAAAATAATAGTATAGCAAGTACTCCTTAAACTCCTGTAATTTAAACTATTATTTATTTATTATTATATAGTAGATTTTTTAGCGTCTTTTTAGTATCTTTACTTTAGCCTTAAGGTTTTTAACTCTTTTTTTTAACTTAGTAGTGCTTTCTACCTTTGCTGTAAGCTCTTTAATTATTTACTTTTAATTATTAGTTTACTTTATAAAACTCTGAAGGTACGTCTCTAGACTAGATTATATTTCCATAAATTATCTATTAATTCATCAGAAAGAAAGTTTTGAAATTCTTATAAAATATTATCTTAAAATCTCTGTTATCATGAGTGTTACATGTTAGCTTATGTTATGTTATAAAAATAGTTACTAACTTTTTTAGAAACTTTAGACTAGCTTGCTTAAGTTTCTATATAATTATTTCTAGCTCTTCTAATCTTCTATTCTAACTAAATAGTATTTTAATAATATCTAGAATATCGCCTTACCGCGATATTTCTTGTTTATATTTATTTAGTTCTAATTATATCTACATTTTTGTTATAGAAGTTACTGTATTATTTTAAATATAGTGTGTTACTAGAGTTTTTAGCTTTAATAAATATATATCCTGCTAATAGTTTAGAGTAAATATAGTATTTTAGTTAGAAAAAAATAAATTAGCTTTAAGTTAGTATTTAAAATTATTAGAATAAAAGATTAGTTTAAAATTAGTAAAGAATTACTTATACTCTCCTAAATTAAAATAATTATAAAGTAAATATAAAGTGTTTAAACTTAATATATTTATGATTTACTAGTTAATTAGATTTATAATAATAGGTATATATGCTTATATATTTTACGCTTAAGAGTCTAATACAGCTTAAAACGTTTCTTATAAAAGGGTTATTATTTTATAGTTTAGATAATCATAATTAAGAAAATAGTTATAATGTTTTAGATTTTATTTCTATATCCAGATCTAGATCAGGCTCTTGTATGAGTATTTCTAATTTTATTAGTATATACCTAATCTTTAAACTATTATCTAGTGTTAACTTTACTCTTATGGGATAGAAATCTCCAGCTATAAGCACTTACTATATACTATAAAATAATTAATATAAATAGATATATATGAAACTTATTATTAAAAAATACTTAATACTTTATTGCTCTGCGCTATGCGGGAATAGAGATTACTTTTATTACTATTTTAAATTACTAATTACTAAACTATTACCTAGGATTAATCTAGTAAGATTATTAATAATTAATCGCGTTAATTTATAGCTCTCTAAAGGACTAATATTTCTATTTTATTTATCTTTATTATAAATTAATATTGTATCTTGTTTTTTTTTGTATTTTTAGTAGCTCCTAATTTACATCTATAGCTACTAGTTTAAGCTACTTAAATAGTTATTTATTTATAAAAAGCCTTTAAAGATTATCTCCCGCTTTAGAAGTTTTCACTATTATTTAATCTAGAAGGATAAAGAAATCTTAATAGGAAATTTCTATAAGCATTGCTTTCTAAAGCTTTAAATAAATTTTTTAGATATTATTAGTTCTATACTTAGCTATTCTAAGGGCTAAGAAGTTTACTTTTTCTAGTCATTATCACTATAAAGCCTAAATAGGATATTAAAAGACTATTTAGAACCTTAAGTTTTTAAATAAGTTTTTAAGAGCCTGTTTAGTCTAGTAAGGGTTACATAAATTAAAGAAATCTTAGTTATTATAATTTTTAGAGAGTTAATATTAATTTTAGAAAAATATTTAATAGTTTAGTATAATATTAGCTAACACAAGTGTAGCTATATAATTAGTATAATAATAAATTAAATAATCAGCTATAATAAAGAATAGAGTTTTTATATAAAGAATATATATTATATATTAGACAGCCTTATCTAGTCCTTATATATAAAATACTTATTTAAATAATATATATTAATAGTTTAAGATCTTCTTCTGATATCTCTAAATAACTTTTATTCTTATTTTCTAGGTTACGGAAATACTATTTTAATTTTCCTGTACTACTAGAAAACTATGGCACTAAAGAGTAAATAGACTAAAGTATTATTACTATAAATCTTTTAAAACTTTAAGCTTTAATAATTTAATAGATTTAACTAGCTAGTGCTCTAGCTGACGCTTAAAATAATACTTTATTATTAATTAAAAAAAATATAAGCATGCTAGATAAGAAGCTTTATTATATTATTTATATTATTTAATAAACTATTAGCTACGCTTAACAGTTAATTACTATTAGATAATAGAGATATAATAAGATAGCTATTATCTTATAAAAGTACTATAGATATAGAAATGTATATAAAGCTCTTTATAAGTAATATAAAGAAACAGCTACTAAACTAAAATGTCTAAAGAATTAAAAAATTTAGGAAAGAACTCTATTAGAAGTA
This sequence comes from Zopfia rhizophila CBS 207.26, assembly GCA_010093925.1. Taxonomy (NCBI): domain Eukaryota; kingdom Fungi; phylum Ascomycota; class Dothideomycetes; family Zopfiaceae; genus Zopfia; species Zopfia rhizophila. The sequence goes on from ML994775.1 coordinate 16,819, forward strand.
TAAAACATAAAAGAAATTAAATAATTTAAGGTAAAGATTATACTAGTTAAAAAGAAAAAATAAAAGTTACTATAGGATAAAACAAATATTAAAAAGGATTACTAAAATACTTTAATTAATACTAGAAATTAAATTTAAAGCCAAGAAAAGGAGCCCAAATCACTTAAGATGGGTGAAAATATAGATTTTAAAAATTCTCTAATACCTATCATAAATATCCAGTCTCTAAAGCATAAGAAAAAAATAGATAAGTTATAATAAAAAAAACCTATTAAAAAGTCTCAGCACGGAAAGGTTAAGTAGTAGAAGTAATATAAACTATATAATATAAATAGTTTATAGAATAGCAGTTACATAATTATTTTATATTCTAAAGTAATTAATTAAGATTTTATTTTTTATATTTCTATTAAAGTAACTACTGGAGGCATATATATTATTTTACTTTTACTAGTTCTAAGGGCCCATAATAACAGACTCTTTTAGTAAAATATTAAAGAATAAGTTATTAATTTCTATAAGCTTTTCTAAAAAGTATTTATATTTTATAATATTATTAAAAGCCTTTAGCTTTTATTAGAATAAATAATCTTCCTAACTATAACCACTTTCTTAAGGATAGAATTTTATAGCTTTTTAGGAATATTATTTCCGCTAGTTATGTAATATATAATTCTAATAATTATAATATTATTTTCTTAAGCACTCTTAATATTGTTAATACTATAAGAGAATATAGTAAAAGTAGTAATATAGTTTCCCTATCTTTTAAAACGCTGTAGATATAGGGGTTTATATAAAATAAAATAATACACAAATTAACTAGTATAAAAACTTTTATAGTATAAGACTTAATATCTATATAGTTAATAATAACTACTAGTAATAAATAGAGGATATATGACCTTGGCTTTATTTAATAGTAGTAATAATAATACTAGTAAGATCTTCTAGTACATGTAAGTACTAACATCTTATATTAAAATAATAAAACTACTTAAGATCTAAACTACTTAGGATTTAGGATATTTACTTATTTTTTAGTTTCAGACCTTTTTTTATATGTTGAAGGAGGTAATTATATTATTTAAAAAAGCACTTACTTCTTAAGAACTCACTACTTAAACAGGATTTATTATATTAATATAGCTTTCTTTTTTATCTACTTTATTTATAAACTATTATTGTTTAACGGGAGAGGTATTTTACTCTAGACTATAATTAGCTATAGTTTTAATTTCTACTAATAAATTAATTTTAGCCTAATTATTATTAGTAGTCTAAATATAATGTGTGTATAGAGAACTTATAATTTTCTTTAATATTAATAGGAAGGTCTTCCGCCGAGAATATTTATACTAAGAAATCTTAAAGTTATATTTAATTTATATAAATATATTTACTCTATAAAGCTCTTTAATTTTATAAAGCTTATATAATATACTTACTTTATACCTTCTATATATCTTATTAAGTGCCTTTATAGACCTTTATTAGTCTTAAGCATTTATAACGGAAGAGTTTTTAAGTTTATAAATTATAATAATAGCTTAAAGTTGGGTTATTATTTTTATTATCTTTTTTAGCTTCTTTCTTCTCTAAGCTTGCTCTTAAAGCTATTAAAGTTTATATTATCTTAAGTTTTAAAACTCTATAAGTAAAGCTCTCTCCTTATTATATTTATTATAAAGTTATAAGTTAATAAGATTCGGGACTTTAAGCAGACTAAGTTAGAGATCTACTAGTTATATAATTAAATACTTATAGCTATATTAATTTGCTAATCTAAAAAGTATATTAAAGCTTATTATTCTTAAATTTACCTTAATAATTTATAGAGTATATAAACCGTATTACATAGAGTTCAATTATAAATTAAAAAAGATAAAAGTTTATAATAGTAATAATAAATTAATTTAAATCTAATTATGCTAAGTGTTTCCGAGTAAGGGGCTAAGAATTAAAAAGGAAATTAATTAGTATAAATTTCAGCTATCTAGTAAGTTTAAATATAGTACTTAAATATAAAGTAAGTTAATAACCTCCTGATATAGATAATAAATATATTTTACTAAATATATAAGGCAGGACGCTAAGGCCTATCTTTTTAGAATAAAATAATAATTATTAAATCTATATTAAGAAAAGACTAATTTCGCTAGTGATTATATATAGCTAAAAACAACTATATTAGATCAGAAACCAGGCGATATTAAATAACTAGAAATTATTTTTTATATTAGATATTCTTTTAATTTTATTATTATTATCTGCTTTAATAGCTTCTGCTTTTTAGTAGCTACTATAGTAAACTACTATAAAATCTAATACTTTAATAATTTTAGTAACTTCTAAACGTGATTCTATTATCCTATAATCTTTAAATAAACTACTAAGACTAATAAGACCCTAAGGAACAGTGCTTAATTAAAAGATAATAGAAATATAAGAATAGATAGTAACACTTAGCAAGTCCCGAAAATCCTAAGCTAAAATAGATACTAAAATAATAATACTAATAACTAGTCTAAAAGAAATCGTTCTCTAATAAAGCCTTATTATTAATAAAATGCGAGTAGAATAGTAGAATCTGAAGAACTAAAATAAGAAGCTTAAAGAGAAAATTCTTGAGCTAAAAATATAACTTAAGGTTCTATTAATAGTAATCCCTTTAACGCGCTTATAGGCGTTTATAGTAGTAAACTAAAATATAATAATACTAAAATCTACTCTTATATAAATAATAAGCTGTAAGAGCCTTAGTAAGGACTTAAATTACATCTAAATTAATATAAATTAAAATAATACTAATACTAAAGACGAAGAGACTAAAGCATTTAAAAAATATCTTTTTATAAAATTAGTAAATACCTATATTTAAAATACTTTATAAAATAATAACATAACTAAAGAAGCCTATATAGTAGGGATTAGAACAATAAAGACTAAATACATAATCTAGTTTAGAGATGAAAAATCTACCTAACTAGTTAAATCCTATACTAAATAGCTTAATATTTTAGGAAATAGTATAAAGCTTACTAAACTATATTTTAGAATAGTTATTTATTACACCCTAATAAAGAACATTACCCTACCTAAAGATCAAACAGAGGCTATTAAGAATATTATAAAAAAGAATAATATAAAAAGTAGAGACTACTAAATTATAGAAATTATATAGCTAAAGAGGTAGAATAAAAAGCTAAGAAATATAATAACCCTTAAAATATAGTTCAAAATAATAGAGGCAGCAGAATAGATAATTAATAATAAACTAATATTCAGGCAAAGATACATTAATAGTATTAAATAATATTAGGTTAAGAAGAAATAATACTATTATTACTAGAGAATAGGTTATTTTATATAAATATATAATAAAACTAAAAGATATAAGAATTACGCTAGTTAACACAACTATAAAGACTACTTTTCTAATATAAAACTAAAGTATGTTAACTGCTATAAAGTACACCTAATAGGAGATTAAACATATAAAAGTTAAACTACCTTTAGTAGTAAAAAATAAGTAAAAATCTTTAAACTCTATAGCTTAATATTATAAAATCCAAAGCAAACATAAAAGCCTTTATTAATAATAAATAAATGTAAAATATTAATATTCTACTTATCTAGGAGCTATTAATAACTGCATATAAAATCTATATTAACTACTAAAAATAGTAACTCTATTAATCTATATATATAAACAAAGATGTTAGAAAACGTAGCCTATTATATATAAATAAATAGATCTCTATATTAGGCTACTGTTAGCTATAGTATAATAATCTAGACATAATAGCAGTAAAGGTCTAAACAGATAAGACTAATTTATTAATATTCTTAGTATATATCCTACTACTTAGCTACTAATAAATGTTAGAGGAAATCTTAATATAAACTATACTAAATAAAATATAAACTATAATTAAAGAAACTAGGATAGACGTAAAATCTACTTAAATTATACTAACAGGAGACTTTAATTACTACTACTTAGTATAAAATAATAAAGTAGTTAACTACTTACTTTTAAGACACGCTGAAGAACTAACGTATTTCACAAGTGAGCTAGTCAAACAAGCGAGCCGGTCAATTTACCAAGAAATTACTAGAACCTTAATAACTTTATCAATTCTTATTATCTTTTAATAAAAATTTAAAATTTGTAAACTTATATACTATAACTAGCTAGTATTAAATTTATAGTATAATTATATTATTAATTAATTTAATTACAATAATTAGAATAAGTTTTAATAAAAAGGTATATAGATAACATATTTTCTTTAAACCTTAATAGAAATTTCTAAAATTTTAGTAACGTTTTATTACACTTATAAATTAAGTTATTAAATTAGTAAATAGTAGTAGAGGTTAATACTAATCTAAATATTAAAAATTAGGGGCCGAAAATAGCTCTACATAATGTAACTAATAAAATTAGACTAGTTATAAATTATTAACTATTTTACTATAAATTTAAATAGTTTGGAATAAATAATAAAAATTGTTCTTATAAAAATTTACAATAATTTAATAGAATAGTATTATTAAAGCGATTTTTGCTAAGTCTTTCGTTTTAGTTAATTAATTAACTTAATTAATAATATAATTATACTGTAAATTCAATACTAGCTAGGTATAATATATAAGTTTATAAATTTTAAATTTTTATTAAAAAATATTAAGAATTAATAAAGTTATTAAAGTTTTAGTAATTTCTTGGTAAACTGACCGGCTCGCTTGTTTAACCAGCTCACTTATGAAATACGTTACTTACTTTTATTTAAAATAATAGAATATAATAGTTCTTGCTAAGTGGAACTCTAATATTCTAGTTAATATCCTATTTTAAAGTAAATTTAACTATCGACTTAAACCTAATAAATATACCTAAAAAAGTTCTTAAATATTATTTATACTATAAGAACTATAGATCTAACTATAGAGTAACTTTCTATAAATAGAATCTCTAACTAAAACTAAGAGCAGAATAGAAACCATATAGGGCATTTAAATAAGCAGAATAGGAAAATATTAGGAAGATAATATAAATAATATTAAGTAACTCCCTAAATATTAAAACTACCGTCTAGCTAGAATAGTAGGTTAATAACCTAAGTTAGGTTACTTTAAAAGCAGTTAAGAGATATATACTACTAGTAAACTTATTTTTATATTCTAAACAATAGTTCACCTTAGAGCTTAAAACATAATAAATAGAAGTTAATAGAATACAAAGAAAATAGCAGGAGAGCTGTGTAAAAAAAAGAAAAATAAATATAACTATAATAACACTATTCACAAAAATACGAACTAAATACTAAGAGTAGATTTAAATAATTAAGTAAATAAAAGCCTTATACTAAAAGGAATTTCTTAATATTACTAGATCAGAAAGCCTATAGAAGGCAGCTAAGTATATAAACTTAAGAAATAATAACTATACTAATATACTACTTCTTAAGATAGGTGATAGGGAAGCTGTTAAGAATAGTAATAAAGCCTAAATACTTTTAAAGAGCTTTTTTCTAAAAATAATTAAACTAACTCTAAAAGTAATAACTATAGTAAAGAAAGAAATCTTATAGACTTTTATTACTAAAAATAAGATTAAAAGAGTACTAAAAGCTGCTAAAGGAAATACTACTCTAAGAGATAATAATCTGCCTACCTTAGTATAAAAAAAAACATAGAAATATATCTTGTATATTATAACCTGGATTTTTATAGCATTTATTAACCTTAGCCACTACCTAAAGAAATGGAAAGCGGTAATGATTATTATTTTAAAAAACTTAAGAAACTAGACTATATAGTACTAAGAGCATACTAACTAATTTCTTTCTTTAATATACTTAAAAAGCTACTAGAAGTAGTAATTATGTGATATTTTTTATACTATATAGAAACACATAACTTACTACTAGATATATAGTTTAGTAAAAAACTAAAATATATAATAAAGTAAGCACTCCTAGTCCTAGCTAATACTATTAACTAAATATAACTTAAGAATAAAGTAATTATACTAGTAGTGTTTAACCTTAAAGAAGCCTTTAATAGTATTAATAAGCTAATTTTAAACTTATGCCTAAAAAAAAGCAGCATCCCTATAATCACAAGAAAATAAATATAAAGCTTTATAGAAAAAAGAATAGTATATATTAAGTTTAATAACTTTAAGACTAAAGTAGTATCTTTAAAGAATATAGGCCTAGCCTAAAGATCTTCTCTATTACTAATTCTCTTTACTTTTTTTAACTTAGACTTAGTAGATTAACTAGTAGACACTAAAAAAAAAATATTAGTATATATTAATAATTACTTCAGATAAAGGGCCGGACCTACTGCTAAAAAGAATATTTAAAAGATTTAAAAAAAGAATATCTTATATATTAAAGAATAGATAAAATAAACGGGCTTAAGCTTTATAGCTAAGAAGATAAAATTAATTTACTTAACTAGAAAAAAGAAAGAGCTAGAAATAGAAGAGATTTATATATATAAAAAAACTATTAAAACATCACCCATAGCTAAACTTCTAGAAATAATTTTTAACTAGAAAATAAGATAGAAGTAATATATATAGTAAGTAATAAAAAGAGCTATTAAAACTATTCTTAATATAAAAGACCTCAAACACCTCCACCTAATCTAAATAAAATAGTTATACTAGGTATATATTATACTAAAAATAGACTACACATTAATAATTTAGTATAATATTAATAAAGATAAAGGATATTTTAGAGTACTTAACTTAGTATAAAGAATAGCACTACTTAAGACTCTTTTAGTATTTAGAATAGTTATAATATAAACTCTAGAAGTAAAATCTTATACTCCTCTAATATATTTTTAACTAAAGTAATAAGTATAGAATACTATTATTAATCTACACACACTACTAAAAGAGCACCTAATATAAAACGTTCTAAAATAAATAAAAAGAAAACGTATATAAAAAGGAATATGCGTAAAGTTTCCACTAGTTAAAGTAATTAAAACACTAAACTTAAAAGTTATTAAAAATCTAAAAAGGATTAACCTAAAACCCCTAGCACTATAGAGATAACTAGTATTTAAAGTAATTAATATTAAATAAGAAAAAGCAGAGGCTATTTAGAAGATTATTAATTTAATAAATATTCTAAAAATAATAATATTTACTAACGCTATAAAAAGAAATCTAATATTAAAGCTATAATAGTTATAATTAATTAATAAAATAAAACTACTAGATTATAGAGAACTAGTATTGGCTTTAAGAAATTCTAGTTTATTTAAATAGCTAAGCTCATCGCGATATACTATGCTATTAAAAAAAATTAAAAAAGAGAAATATAATAATAAAATACTTTAGTAAGATAAAATATTTATTATTATAAATAATAATAGATTAGCCCTTCAGGTATTACAAAATCCCTTTAATAAATTAGATTAGTAGATAGTACGAAACATTCTTAATAACGTAAAGAATATAAAGATAAAGTAAATAAAAATACGCTTGCTTTAGATACTTAAATATAAAAGAATCTCAGGAAATAACGCAGCTAATAACCTAGTAAAAGTAGTAACTAGACTAAATAAGACTTACATATTCAAATACCCCATTACCACACATATAAAATAAAATAAAATAGAAATGTTTGAGGAATGACAGAAAGAATAGCAAATTATAGAAAAGAATAAATATTTATAAAGAATAGATAATAGGCTTCTATTAAGACGCATATAGAGCCTTTATAGCCCTTAATTAAAAAATAAAGTATATCTACTTATATAACTTAGAACTAGCTATTTATAGCTTATTATTCATACTAAAATATTTAGCTTTACTAAGGAGGACAAATGCGAATGCGGAGTATAAAAAATAATAAAATATATTATAATAAACTACTTAAAACTTAAGATAAGAAAATAATAGCTATAAAATAAAATAGGAGATACCTTTAATAGTATTATAAAAATACTCAAAAAAAGACTTTAAAGAAATTAAGAAAAAGTTAAAAAATAAATAATTAACAATAGCGTAATTAATATAGTGCTTAATTTTATAAAAAAAGTTAAAAAAATTTATATTAAGAATACTAGATTAGCTTTATAAGGGTAATAGTGGATAAAAAGAATAATATAAACTCTTACAAGGCTTAAATTTCGTTTTCATAAAATAGTATAATATATAGTAATTTTAGAAAGATAAATAGTAGTAGTAGTAACCTATATATCCTTTAGAAACGATCAGGATAAATAAATACAAAAAAAAAAAAAAAAAAAAAGACTATACATAGCTAGATAGGTATTTATTATTTAAAATTTTATACTATTAGTAAAAAAGTTTACATAATTACCCTTTAAAATTTTTTATTATATTATAATATTATTATTAGGGATATTTACATATAACTTTATCTATATACAGGTAAGATTTTATTAATATAGTTTATAAGTATATAAATAAAGCTTAGCTTTTAGCTATATAAATTTTAGCATTAACGTAAATTTTTAGTAGGGGTTTTTTATTAACATGGATTTTAATATAAGCTTTTCATTAACAAAATTTTTAGCATAAGTTTTCATTAACGTAAATTTTAGTATAGGTTTTTTATTAACATGGATTTTTAGCATAGGCTTTTATTAACGAGATTTTTAGTCTAAATTTTTATTAATAAGATTTTTAGCCTAGGTTTTTCACTAAAAGTGGATTTTTAGTATGGGTTTTTCATTAACGAGATTTTTAGCATAGATTTTTAGTAACTTAAATTTTAGTATAGATTTTTTATTAACATGGATTTTTAGCACGGGCTTTCATTAATAAGATTTTTAGTCTAGATTTTCATTAATAATATTTTTAGCTTAGGTTTTTTACTAAACATGGATTTTTAGCCTAGGCTTTTCATTAATAAGATTTTTAGTAACGTATTTTATAAGTAAGCTGATTAAATAAGTGAGCTAATTAGTTTACTAAGACCATGTATTAAAATATTTAATACCATAATATCTTTATCTACTAACCTGTAATTAATTTCTAAAGAAGCTTAAATACAGCTTATTATTTAAGCTCTTAAAATAGGCTAAATATTTAGTCTCTAATCTACTATATGTACTTTTAATGTCTCTTTCTTAAGCCTATAAACGCGACGCGCTGGAATTACCTTATAACGTAATATTAAGCCTAATTCAATAAATCTAATAGCAACTAAAGAGGAGGTAATAAAATAGTATATACTTAAGCTAAATTTAAGAGAATTTGCCTCTCTATTTAATGCTATTTAAGAGATAGCTAATAAACTATTAGCTAAGTAAAAAAAAGACCTAGTAAATATAAACTAGCTATATAACTTTATTAAGCGTACCGTAGGGCTTAAAATAAAGTACAATTAGAAGCTAGACTACTAGCGTTATAAATAGAAAGAACTAGTAATTATATAAGCTTAGTTTAACCTTATACGTAATATAAAGACTAAATATAGTATATAAGATAAAGATATATACAACTTTAATGAATCTAGCTTTTAGATAGGTATAATAACCTAGTAAAAAGTTATTATAGGCTCTAAAAGATAGCATCAACTAAAAGCTATTTAGCTAAGTAACTAGAAGTAGGTTATAATAATCTAAGGTATTAGCATATTAAGGTATATACTTCTACTCTTTATTATTTATAAAGGTAAAAACTATCTCTTTATTTGATACTAGAAAGTTAACATACCATCCTAATAGACATTCAGGGTCTCTAATAACGGCTGGATAATAAATAAGCTTAGTTTCTAGTGGTTAAAGCACTTTAATATGTATATAAAAAAGCATACTATAGGTGTATACTGTTTATTAATTCTAGACAGTCATAAAAGCCATAACTCGCTAGAATTTACTAAATACTGTAAAGAGAATAAAATAGTTACTTTATATATACCGCCACATTCGTCATATATCTTGTAGCTATTAGATGTTGGTTGTTTTTTACTATTAAAGATAGCGTATAGGCGCTAAGTTAAGAAGCTAATATATAACTAGTTTAATTATATCATGAAAATAGAGTTCTTACCAGTCTTCTGGGACGCGTTTAATGCGTCTATTACTAAAAAGAATATCTAAGAAAGTTTTCAAGGTGCTGGCCTAGTTCTATTTGATCTAAATAAAATAATATTAAAGCTTAATATTTAATTACGTATGTCTATACTTTCTATTATATAAGATACTCTATAGTAGTCGAAAATCTCTAGTAACTACCTCAAATTTAGGTCGCAATTAAAGCTGATTAGTGATAAGTTAGATAGCTTACTATTTTTCTTAAAGAAAGAATTTAATTAGCTTATTAAAGGCACCTTTTTAATAGCTTATTAGATAGTATTATAGCGTAATTAAATTACTAAGCTTAAAGCAGCTAATAAAGTTATAAACTAATAGAAATAGTATAAAAGAAAGTGTATCTAGTAAGGAGTAGTCCTTACCTTTAAAGCTAGTTCACAGTTAGTTACTAAAAAATCTACTACTATAACTTTTAGTAGTAAGAAGAATTAAGATAATACTAGAGTAGATAGAGTTAAATTAACTTAAAAATACTATAGAAACTACAGTAGGACTAGGCATAACACTTAAATATACTAAATTAATAAAGAATCTACTATAGAATCCAGCAACGATGAGGAATTAGAGGTAGATTATAATAAAATAAAGTAGTTCATTACATAGTTTATTATATTTAGTATAGTCTTAGCAAACTAATCAGCTCGCTTATTTAACCAGCTCGCTTATAAAATATATTATAGATTTTTATTAATAAGCTTTTTAGTATAATTTTTTATTAAACGTAGAGTTTTACCGTGAGGTTTTTATTAACATAGATTTTTTAAGCTAATTTCTAATATTATAATTTATATTAACGTGAATTTTAGTGCCGCTCTAGTTTTCTTAACTTATATTAATAAGACTAAGCCTATATATTAGCTCCTACTAATATAAATTTTTAGCATAATATTACCCCTATATATGTATCTAAGCCTTATAATAAAAGTTCTTACTAAAAATTAACCTAATTTTTATATAATAATTTAGGGTTAGATGCTTAAATATAGTATTACTAAGTAAAAGCACTATTATCATAATATTTATTAGTATAATATTTATTAATATGATTTTTTTAATACATATAAATTCTATACTATTAGCTTTAGTATAGATTTTTTAAATAATATAACTTTTATTTTCTTCTTTATAACATATTTTATAAGTGAGTTGGTTAAATAAGTGAGCTAATTAATTTACTAAGACTATATATTAAAATATTTAATACTATAATATCTCTACTTACTAACCTATAATTAATTTCTAAAGAAGCTCGAATATAGCTTGCTATCTAAGCTTTTAAAATAGACTAAATATTTAGTCTCTAATTTATTATGTATACTTTTAATGTTCTCTTTTTAAGCCTATAAATACGACGCGCTAGAATCACCTTATAACGTAATATTAAACCTAATTTAATAAATCTAATAGTAACTAAAGAGAAGGTAATAAAATAGTATATACTTAAGCTAAATTTAAGAAAATTTACCTCTCCGCTTAATACTGTTTAAGAGATAGCTAATAAACTATTAGCTAAGTAAAAAAAAGATCTAGTAAATATAAACTAGCCACACAACTTTATTAAGCGCACTATAGGGCTTAAAATAAAGTATAATTAGAAGCTAGACTACTAGCATTATAAATAGAAAAAACTAGCAATTATACAAGCTTAGTTTAACCTTATACGTAATATAAAGGCTAAATATAGTATATAAGATAAAAATACATATAACTTTAATAAATCTAGCTTTTAGATAGGTATAATAACTTAGTAAAAAGTTATTATAAACTCTAAAAGATAGCATTAACTAAAAGCTGTTTAGTTAGGTAATTAAGAGTAGGTTATAGTAATCTAAGGTATTAGCACATTAAAGTACACACTTTTACTTTTTATTATCTATAAAGGTAAAAACTACTTTTCTATCTGGTACTAGAAAGTTAATATACTATCCTAATAGACATTCAGGGTCTCTAATAATAGCTGGATAATAAATAAGCTTAGTTTCTAGTAGTTAAAGCACTTTAATATGCATATAAAAGAGCATACTATAGGTGTATACTGTCTATTAATTCTAGATAATCATAAAAGCCATAACTCACTAGAATTTACTAAATACTGTAAAGAGAATAAGATAGTTATTTTATATATACTACTACATTTATTATATATCTTATAGCTACTAAATATTAGTTATTTTTTACTATTAAAGATAGCATATAGGCGCTAAGTTAAAAAGCTAATATATAACTAGTTTAATTATATTATAAAAATAGAGTTCTTATCAGCCTTCTGGGACGCATTTAATGCGTCTATTACTAAAAAGAATATCTAAAGAAGTTTTTAAGGTGCTAGCCTAGTTTTATTTGATCTAAATAAGATAATATTAAAACTTAATATTTAATTACGCATGTTTACACTCTTTACTGTATAAGATACCTTATAGTAGTTAAAAACCTCTAGTAACTATCTTAAATTTAGGTCGTAATTAAAGCTAATTAGTAATAAGTTAGGTAACTTACTATCTTCCTTAAAGAAAGAATTTAATCAGCTTATTAAAAGCACCTTTTTAATAACTTATTAGATAGTATTATAGCGTGATTGAATTACTAAGCTTAAAGTAGCTAATAAGATTATAAACTAATAGAAACAGCGTAAAAGAAAGTGTATCTAGTAAAAAAAAGTCCTTACCTTTAAAGCTAGCTTATAGTTAGTTACTAAGAAGTCTATTATTATAACTTCTAGTAATAAAAAGAGTTAGAGTAATGCTAGAGCAAATAGAGTTAAACTAACTTAAAGATATTATAAAAATTATAGTAAAACTAGACATAACACTTAAACATACTAAATTAATAAAGAATCTACTATAGAATCCAGCAACGATGAGGAATTAGAGGTAGATTATAATAAAATAAAGTAGTTCATTACATAGTTTATTATATTTAGTATAGTCTTAGCAAACTAATCAGCTCGCTTATTTAACCAGCTCGCTTATAAAATACATTATAGGTTTTTATTAATAAGCTTTTTAGTATAATTTTTTATTAAACGTAGAGTTTTACCGTGAGGTTTTTATTAACATAGATTTTTTAAGCTAATTTCTAATATTATAATTTATATTAACGTGAATTTTAGTGCCGCTCTAGTTTTCTTAACTTATATTAATAAGACTAAGCCTATATATTAGCTCCTACTAATGTAAATTTTTAGTGTAATATTACCTCTACATATGTATCTAAGCCTTATAATAAAAGTTCTTACTAGAAATTAACCTAATTTTTATATAATAATTTAGGGTTAGATGCTTAAATATAGTATTACTAAGTAAAAGCACTATTATCATAATATTTATTAGTATAATATTTATTAATATGATTTTTTTAATACATATAAATTCTATACTATTAGCTTTAGTATAGATTTTTTAAATAATATAACTTTTATTTTCTTTTTTATAACGTATTTTATAAGTGAGCTGGTTAAATAAGTGAGTTAATTAATTTACTAAGACTATATATTAAAATATTTAATACTATAATATCTCTATTTACTAACTTATAATTGATTTCTAAAAAAGCTCAAATACAGCTTGCTATTTAAGCTCTTAAAATAGGCTAAATATTTAGTCTCTAACTTATTATGTATATTTTTAATGTTCTTTTCTTAAGTCTATAAACACAACACGCTAAAATCACCTCATAACGTAATATTAAACCCAATTCAATAAATCTAATAGTAACTAAAGAGGAGGTAATAAAATAGTATATACTTAAGCTAAATTTAAGAGAATTTGCCCCTCCGCTTAATGCTATTTAAAAGATAGCTAATAAATTATTAACTAAGTAAGGGAAAGACCTAGTAGATATAAACTAGCCACATAACTTTATTAAGTATACTATAAGGCTTAAAATAAAGTACAATCAGAAGCTAGACTACCAGCATTATAAATAAAAAGAACTAGTAATTATATAAGCTTAGTTTAACCTTGTACGTAATATAAAGGCTAAATATAGTATATAAAATAAAGATACGTATAACTTTAACAAATCTGGCTTTTAGATAGGTATAATAACCTAGTAAAAAGTTATTATAAGCTCTAAAAGATAGCATTAACTAAAAGCTATTTAGCTAGGTAACTAGAAGTAAGTTATAATAATCTAAGGTATCAGCACGTTAGAATACGCGCTTTTATTTTTTATTATCTATAAAAGTAAAAACTACCTCTCTATCTGGTACTAGGAAGTTAATATATTATCCTAATAAACATTCAGGGTCTCTAATAACGGCTGGATAATAAATAAGCTTAGTTTCTAGTAGTTAAAGTACTTTAATACGCATATAAAAGAGCGTACTATAGGTGTATACTATCTATTAATTCTAAACGGCCATAAAAGCTATAACTTGCTGGAATTTACTAAATACTGTAAAGAGAATAAGATAGTTACTTTATATATGCCGCTATATTTATCACATATCTTATAGTCACTAGATATTAGTTGTTTTTTACTGTTGAAAATAGCGTATAGGCGCTAAGTTAAGAAGCTAATACATAACTAGTTTAATTATATCATGAAAATAGAGTTCTTACTAGCCTTCCGGGACGCGTTTAATACGTCTATTACTAAAAAGAATATCTAAAGAAGTTTTCAAGGTGCTGGCCTAGTTCTATTTGATCTAAATAAAATAATATTAAAACTTAATATTTAATTACGCATGTCTACACCCCCTACTATATAAAATACCTTATGGTAGTTAAAAATCTTTAGTAACTACCTCAAATTTAGATCACAATTAAAGCTGATTAGTGATAAGTTAGGTAGCTTACTATTTTTCTTAAAGAAAGAGTTTAATTAGCTTATTAAAAACACCTTTTTCATAGCTTATTAGATAGTATTATGGCGTAATTAAATTACTAAGCTTAAAGTAGCTAATAAGGTCGTAAACTAATGGAAACAGCGTAAAAGAAAGTATATCTAGTAAGAAAAAGTCCTTACCTTTAAGACTAGCTTATAGTTAGTTACTAAAAAGTCTACTACTATAACTTTTAGTAGTAAGAAAAGTTAGGGTAATACTAGAGTAAATAGAGTTAAACTAACTTAAAGGTATTATAGAAACTATAGCGGGACTAGGCATAACGCTTGAACATACTAAATTAATAAAGAATCTACTATAGAATCCAGTAACAATAAGGAATTAGAGGTAGATTATAATAGAATAGAGTAATTTATTATATAGTTTATTATATTTAGTGTAGTCTTAGTAAATTGATTAGCTTACTTATTTAACTAGCTTACTTATAAAATACGTTAATATTTTCTCTAATATAATTTCTAATTAGTAGATGACCTTATACTTAGTTAATTAATACTCAGTAATACTAAAATCCATATATGTTTTCTAGTAATAATTTTCTATTTTAGGAGTATAATAAACTATATATAATATATATATTACTTATAGCACTCCTTTTCACGCTTTTATATTCTTTTAATATATATTCTTAGACCTTATATATTTTTCTTAATATGCCTTATTAGAGTCATCTGCCAGCATACAAATAAATATAAGTATTAGAACTAGAAATTAAAACACTATATACTTTCTTATTACTTAAAGAAGGTTTTTACTAGTAGAAAGGCCTATAAGGCTCTATTAATATTTCCTATATAAAAAAGATTTAAATACTTAGAGGTGCATAGAAGCTATATTTATTACCTATACTTAAAAGAAAACTAAAAATCTATTATATTAAGTAGGTAAAGAATAGACTAATTTTAATAATAAAAAGATTCTAGTTACGCTAAAACGGATATTTTTTTACTAAGTATTATTTAAATAAATTAGGCTTCTCTTATCTCTTTTATATTTAAAATTATTAACTATTATACTATACATCCCCGTTAGTATTAAATAAATAAAGTTTGTAAAATATATACTTAATAGCTGTTTAATAAAAATAGCTTTAAAAATTATAAAATAGAGTATTATATTTAAAGAGTTTTTAATTACTCTTCCACATGTCTTTCCATTTCACGTTGTAGAATTATTCCTTTATAATAAAGTTACGTTTAATATAAGTAAATATATCTCGTATTTATAGTAAATATAGCTGTAGTAGGAAAATGTGGTTAAGTAAATTTCTATAATTACACTAAGTATAAAACTACTTATTTATAAGAAGACTATTTTTTTAACGTATAAAATAATACGATTTACTGTTAACCTTTTAATATTTTATAATTATATATAGTTACAGAGGTGAGACTATTAGCAGTCTAATTCTAAATATAATTAGTATAAAAATATAATTACTTTAACTTAAGATATTTTTTTACTGTTTTTTATCTTTAATTCTAGTAATACTACTTATTATAGATTCCTAATAAGAAGGCATCTTATAGCGTTTCAAGAGACTAGTATTAGCAGAATTTAAGGTATTATATAATTAGATATAATAGATAGCTACTAGGCTTCTATATTTATTTTAATAGCCTTAAAAGAATAAAACGCCTGGGCTGTTTAGATAACCAAGTTATAATTAGTATAATTAGATAATAATTTCTGTATTAAAGTCCATATAAGCCACCAAAATGCCGAGTAAACACAAATAAAAACTAGATTCTTTAGAAAAGCTAGTATTATGTGATGGATAACTATAAATCTTTAAGTTAACTATTATTCTAATAAACCTAGTCTTCTTTATTTAAGTATAAATAGTATTAAGTAGTAGGTTTATACTGGAGATTAAATATTCTAGAAATAAGTGTAGCTTAAAAGATACTATTTACCATATTAACTTAAAAAGTAAAAATTTCATTTCCGAATAATTAATCTATTTAAGAGTATATATTTTATTTATATTATTATAGAAGCTAGTAGGTCTAGAGAGTGTTAGTACACTAACTATATATCTTAAATATAGTAAGGAAAAAACCTATAGAATTTATAAAGTTAAATATTAACTAGTCTTTCTTAAGAGATATTATAGAAAAAGTGTTAACAAGTAATTTAGAGATTAATTAAACAGAATTTAAATTTACATATAGTTTATAAGAAGTTATTGGAATTAGAGTAATAGATATAATATAGATTATTATTCTACCCTTTCTTTACCGCGTCTTCTTTAGTTTGGTGATATTAAATTATAAATTAAGTTTCTTATATTTACTTTATAACCTACTAGGTGACCTTTTTCTATTAGCTGTAATATACTTATTATACTATTAAATTACAGTAAACTAATAAATCTTTTATTTATAATTCTTTATAAGTATTTAAAGGATATTGATTTTATTAGGGCTATAAGAAAGGCCTTAGTCTAGCATTATTATTCAAGCTTTTTAGTAAAAAGAAAGTAATATTTTATGAAATAAAATTAAAATAATTAGAATAAGCGCAAGAAAAGAGTATTAGTGGGTAAAAATAAAACTAAATAAAGTATTTATACTTCAGTTTTCTTTTTTTTTTTTTTTTTTTTTTTTTTTTTTTTTTTTTTTTTTTTTTTTTTTTTTTTTTTTTTTTTTTTTTTCTTTTTTTTCTTTTTTTTCTTTTTTTTCTTTTTTTTCTTTTTTTTAGACTATTTATTGTTTACTTTAACAGGAGTACTATTATTAACATCTAAATAGAATTTAGATAGTTTTTTATTACTATTACTATACTACTAAAGTATATTTTATTTATTTATTTACTATTAGTTAATACTTTACTTTATTTAAATTAAGGAAATAATTAAGATATAGTTATATTACACACCGCCTCTTACAGTCCTCTTATTTATTTATTTCTAGAGTTCTAGAATATAGAGGTAGAATATGGATTTTATATTTCTAATACTCTAGCACCCCTTTAGCTAATACGCTGATTTTTTAGTAGTATAACTTAATAATTATATATAGTATTATCAGGATAGAGTTATAAAAGTAGTAAGTAGAAAATAAATTTAGCTAATATATTTAAATTCCTATATAGCTTAAGTATGCAGGAGTAACTGTATTTATAAATACACTAAAAAAGTTTTTATAGTTAAAAGAGACTATTCCATATATACTTATACACTTCTATTAAAAATCTATACTATTTATATAATAAGTAAATCTATATATAAAGATAGTAATATCTTACGTTCTGTATAGCTATATTAATATAAAAAGATATGACTACAGAATTATAGAATAAATACCTAGGTTAGTAAAATCTCTTTATTTTATAAAGCTTTACTAATTTTCTTTAAATATATAAAACTATTATATATACTTATACTCCTAACTTTACTATAGATGTATTAGTAATAAAAAGTAGAAATCTTTTAACTACTCTTTTTTAAAAATGTTACCCTAACTTAGGCTATTACAACCAGATAATATTATTAAAAATAGATTAATATTTAAAAAGTAGTTAAAAGTACTTATGCTTATAATATTACTATAGCTATTATTAGATTATATTAAGATAATTTAAGAAATACCTTTAAAGTTAGATATATAGAAATGTGATTTTGCCGCTACTGGTATGATTATCTATTCAAAGCTAATTTATATATTTAATTAATACTATACTAAGTAGTTAGCTATAAAGTATTAATATTTTTACTTTTAAGTTAAATAAGTAGCTCTAGCTGATATTACTTACATAATTATTCCATTTTAATAAGATAGAACAGAATAAGAGGATAAAGATTTATAAGCTAATTACTAAAGCCTATAAAGTAGAATAAGTAGTTACTTAGAAATCTAGTAATATTTATAGATATAGTATTAATCTTTTCAATTATCTAAAAGCATAGCTTTAGATAGTTAGAGATATCTTTACATATTCTACTTATTAAATAAAAGAGGTTATAATAGAAGATATATGAAATTCTTCCCTAAACTAATAAGAGGTACAAAAGAGAGGTGTATGTTAAAGTTAATAAATATAAAAAAGAAATAATATAACTAAGTTTAGTTACTTTCTTTATCTTAGCTAAATTTATAAGGATTATTTATATTACATAACCTATTACTAATATACTGCGTATATAATAGGCTTACTTCTATAATCACTATCATTCTTCTTTAAAGAAATAATAATTAAATTAGATAAATTTAACTTTAAGATGTACTAATTCTAACCTAGAAAGTAATCTAATTATTAAAGTAATATATAGGCTATATTACTAGTTTAGGACACAAGAAAAAGAGAAAACTAAGTAAAATTTAGTTTTTTAAATATTTATACTATACTAGCTACTGCACTGCTTAGCCAACACGCTAGTAATAATTCTAAAGAATATAAAGAAAAAGAAATAAATTATAAAATAAGAAAATAAGATAACTCTAAGGTAATAGTAGTTTTATTATATATATTAAAAGCCTATTATATATAATACTAGAGCGTGATAAGTAAACTATCTACTTTTTACTATAAAAAAAAAGAAAGGAATTATATTATCCCGTAAATAGCTATAATAAAGGGCTATATATACTTAAATAGTTTCATAAAAATTAGTCTATATTATAGTTATCTTATTAATTTTAACTATTTTTTAGTAAAAACTGCATGCACTTTCCCTAATTATAGCAGAATATTAATTCTATAATTATTTATTTATATAAGTTGTTAATATTTGCTCTAAAAATCACGCTTATATCTTAAAAGCTTTAAGTAATATAAACTATTAGTTAATATTAGTATCACAGATTAGAGCATAGGCTTACTAATTAGAAATAATATTATTTATTATAATATTAGCATATATAGCGTCTTAAATCTTAGTGTTATATATCTTAATACTTTATAAATTTAAAAGGACTATAAAAGAGGCCGTGTATAAATACTATTAGTTATATAATACTTTTATTATTTCTTTTATCTTAATTCTTTACCTTTTTTTTTAAAATAAGTAGTTATAGTGGAAATAGTTTATTTCCTAATTCAGCTATACTTAGTTATACTTGTTTTTATATAAGTTAATTAAAATCTTTCTATAACATACTAGCCTATAGCGTATGTTAGTCTTTATATAGTTATATTTCCTTAAACTATATCTAGTAGTATAATTATACTTAGATTAGGTCTTAGCTTATAACTCTAATCAGTCCTAAAGGCATATTAAAAGCTTTATATTTAGTAAATATTATAGGTACTAGATCTAAGTAGTAGGAGTTAATACCTATTTTATAAAAAATATTAAACTCTATTTATAATTCCTTATCTGTTTATAGATAATATAGATAATACGTATTCCAAAGCTTACTAATTTTTATAAGCTTAAAATTAAATTCTTTTGCGGGTTTTTTATTAGTAATAGTAGGATATTAAAGCTTAAGCAGTAACTGCCTAAGTATTAATACTATATTTTATAAATTCTAGTACATTATTTTACTTATATAGATATTAGTTAGAGAAAATAGAGAATATACTTTCCCCTCTAGTTATATAAAAATATATCTATTAGTTATATAGACGGAAAATGATAAGAGGGCTAGTATATTATTATAGTCTTAAAATATAATTTTATTTTCCTATAAAACTAGATATTTAAGCTATAGCTTACTATTTTTCTTATTATAAATAGTAGTTATAATATTATAATGGTTTATATATGGCATTAAGAAAACACCTACTTTACTAAGGATCTAAAATAATATATAGAATAATAAGTTATTTAAATAGATATCAGTTGCCTTTTTACTTTAATTATATTCTATAGTATTTTAGAGTATTAAGTATTATTTTAAGTTTATTATATAAGCTAGCACCAGGTTTAGCCTATACCTAGTAAGATTAAAAAAGTTAATAGATTTAATATTAGAATTACAGAACAGCTTAATAGCATTAGCTAATAATATTATAGTAAAATAAATATATTTTTCTCTAGTATTAAGATTTTCCCTATAATTATAAACGTCAACAGAAAGCTTCGTGAATAAATAAGTTAAATACTTATTAATTTATATATTTACTATTAATAACGAAGTAGAGAAGACAGCAGGAATTAATAAAAATAGCTTAAAAAAAGTAAATTTAAAAATTACTTCAGCCTACTACTTAAAGTAAACTATATATTAATAATAATTAAATAGAATATTGCTTTTATAATCTGTGGTAATATATTTAAAATATATTATAGCCTTACTATAAATAGCCTTATGTAATATAGACTGATACTTAGGAAGCTTCTAAAATAACTTTATTTCTTTAAAAGAGAATTTTATTAAAAGAGCGGCTATAAAATTAAGTTTATATTAAATAATATATTTACTTATATTTTAATACACAGCGTACTAGTGTATTTAGAATTTAGATATTATTAAATTTATTAGTATTAACTATTTTCATAAGTGAGTGGGCACTCTAAGCGAGTGGGCACTCTAAGCGAGTGGGCACCTTAAAAACTCACTAAAAATTTAAGAATTCGCACCTCAATATCTCAACAACCACATTATAATAAATTCTAAAAATTTAATAGGTTATTTATAGTGCTTAGAAATAGAGGTTTTTTAATTTTTAAGATCTAATAATTAATAGCTATTAAGATAGGAGGTTTTTGGCCCCTAAATTGTTAAATATTTACCTTTTCTTAAATATCTAGTTTACTACTAATTTCTAGCATTTAAGAGTTTAATACTCTCTTTTTAGAAGCACTATAAATAGCCTATTAAATTTTTAGAATTTATTATAATGTGGTTATTGAGATATTGAGGTGCGAATTCTTGAATTTTTAGTGAGTTTTTAAGATACCTACTTACTTAAGGTGCCCACTCACTTAAGGTGCCCACTCACTTATAAAAATAGTTATTAGATAAATTAGTAGCTAGACTAAAGATTATATTAGTCTAATATTATAATAAGAATTAGTTATTATATAATTTTTATGCTTGTCTTTTTTATCTCTGTTTTTATTAATAATACTAAGTTCTTTTCTATATATATATTAGTATATTAAAAGCTTTTAAAATTTTTAATTATAATAATTATACTTCCTCTTCTTGTGATGAGTATAGTTAGATTTTCAGTAAAAAATCCTATAATAATATAATAAATTAGTATTAGAGTTTTCCCTTTAGCTTATTTATTATTATATTATAATAGCCATACAATACAGCAAGTAATAATAATAATAGTAATAGATAATAATAAGGGATGATAATAGGGGATAATAATAAGAAATAATAATAAGAAACAATAATAAGAGACAATAATAAGGGATGATAATAAGAAATAATAATAATAGAAAATAATAATAGAAAATAATAATAGAGAATAATAATAGAGGATAATAATAGAGAATAATAAGAGATAATAATAAGAGATAATAATAAGAGATAATAATAAAGAATAATAGTAAGAGATAATAATAAGGGATAATAGTGAGAGATAATAGTAAGAGACGATAATAAAAGATAATAATAAGAAATAAATAATAAGAGATAAATAATAAGAGACGATAATAAGAGACAATAATAAGAGATAATAGTAAGAGATAATAATAAGAAATAATAATAAGAAATAATAATAAGAGACAATAATAAGAGACAATAATAAGAGATAATAATAAAAAATAATAATAAAAGATAATAATAAGAGATAATAATAAGAGACAATAATAAGAAACAATAATAAAAGATAATAATAAGGGATAATAGTAAGAGATAATAATAAGGAATAATAATAAGAGATAATAATAAGAAACAATAATAATAATAAGAGGATAATAATTATATCTTATTATAAGAAAAGTCTAGGCTAGATAAGTTATTATTAATATAGTTTATAAACTCAAGAAATAATAAACGCACTAATTAATAAGGGAAATTAGGTAGAAATTCTTAGGCTATACTTTAAAATATATATTACCACATTACACCTAGTAAGCCCTTTAGAAATAGAAAAGTATAAGTATAGTTAAAAATAAAAAGGGAATATAGAATTTAAGTAATAGAATTAAAAACACTTAAAGTAGTAAAAGTGTTAACAAAATTAGTTACTATATACTTATATAACATAATATATTTAGGCAATACTTAATATTTTTTTTTATAGTTTTATTTATCTAAACTATATTCTACAAAAGCTTTAAATAAAATTTAGGCTTAATAAAAAGTATTCTAGTTACTAAATTCCTTTCTTCTACTTAGTAAATTGCTTTATATTAAGCTTTAGTAAAAAAGTCCTCTTATTAGTTCTTTAGTAAAATAACTTAAATATAAGTATAACTAAAAATACTAAAAGCTTTACTTAAGTAAAATATACACATAGGTCTAGTTAAAAGTCTCTTAAGGAAATTTTAAATAAATTTTAGTTAATTAGTTATAGTAAATTTATTTAGCTTTAAGTATTTATAGTATATACTAATAAAAAGTTAGTAGTTACTACGTGGAATAAGTTTAGCTAAATAGATAGTTAGAAAAATTCCTAATTAGTAGTATATAAATTAGATTCTTGTAAGCATAAAAGTATATATAAAACTTTTATTAGAATATTTATATAAAATAGTTAATATATAATTTATAGTATATAAAAAGCTTCTATAAAGTTTAGTTAAATATAAATATCTAGTTTCTATAGTATAAATAATAAGTAATAGAGTTTATAAGTAATTTACTAAAGTAATACCTATTAGCTATTTAGAGTAAAAAGTATAAAGTAGTAAAAAATAAACTTAGTAAGCACATAAAACCAAACTATCTCTACTTAGCCTTAAAAAACCTAATTTTAAGACTACTTATTTTAGAAAAAGGTAAGTAAGTTATTATTATATAAGTAAGTTTTTAGCTCTAAATAACTAGATTTATAATATATATAGTAAATAACAACTTACCTTCTCTATAACTATTTAGTAAAATTATTTGATTTTTTATATAATAGTCTAAATTTTTATAAAAAAGTAATATTAATATATTTAAATTCATCTAGCTAGGTAATATTCTAAAATTTTTAGTAATATTACTTTTAATTTCCTAAAACGCGAGCTAGTTTTACTTAGCTACTATTTTTTTATAAGTATATTTTTAAGCATATTTTATATTAATTAAATAGCGTTATAAGCCTTCTATACTAAATTAAGTGCTAAATACTAATATTTTTTATAGTATATAATATATTACTATAGAAGGGAATTCTCTTTTATAAGTTTTTTAAAAGTAGTTAGTTAGTTTACTTTCTAGAACTTTTCTACTTTTTATATTAAAAACTTAATAAAGAAACTTTTTTTTAATATAAATAGTTTTATAGTTAAGCCTAAAGTTCTGTAGTTAAACTTAGTATTTATATTTATTTTTACGTAATAAGTAAAGGAAAGCTTTTAATAGATATTTTAGTAGAAAATACTACTATATAGAAGTCACTTTTAAAAGTCTCCGGCCCCCCTAACTAGCCTGTCACTACTAGATAGGGGCTGGCTAGGAGCTAGCTAGGGGTTCCAAATCTACTCTATTTATATCTTAGTAATTAATCTACCTATTTCTACTTTTTACCTAGCTCTGGATTTTCTATAGAAGCCTTCTTTTATGATTTTCTCTTACTAAGCCCCTTAATATACTCGTTTCCACCCTTAAGCTCGATAATCTTTTGAATGTGCAGTAGTATTCTCTTAATCTAATACTAAATTTATTTCTACTTAAGCTTATTCTAATATTTACACTAAGCTATTTCTATCTTAGCTTTTAAAGAAAATATACTCTTTCTTATAGTTTTCCTCTTCATGTAACACCAGCATGGCTTAATTATATTTAAATCTAGAGAGTTACTAGGCTATATAAGACATTAAACTTCATGAAGATTATATAACTTAGTCTAGAAATAATAATTATAAGATAGAGTCTTATTCTCTTATATAATTATGTTTAGTCAATCTTTTATACACTCTTTAGTAAAAGGAAGAAGCTTTAGAAGAAGAATCTCTATATGGTATTACTATTAATTTATTTTACTTCCTTCTCTTTGCATAAGCTTCTTATGGCTTGTATTCTATTTCCACTTTAGTTTAAGTTCTTTCTTATTTCTCTTTATATTAAGCTGTCTCATCTTTATTATAAGCTTTTATTCTTTCTTTATAATTGGTTTTAACTCTTAATTAAGACGTGCTATAGCCTTCTTAGCCTGTGTTTTTTATTAAGCTATTTTTAGCTTCTAAATATAATAGAGACCCTTTTTATCGTACGAGAAATATGACTATTATATAAATTCTAAATAGTCTTTTTACCTTTCTTAAATGTATAATTTAACTATACGTTTATAGGACTTCCTCTATACTCAATAGCTACCTTAATAATAGCTTAAAATTACTAAGGTTTTATTACTCCAAATGACGTTCTTTTAATCCTCTAAAGTCTAGTCTTTATAATTAAGACAGAATTGAAGTTGATTCTTCTTCATTTAAGGTAAAAGGCCAGGTTTCCGAGTTGGCTTTATCTTTTAAAAGCTAGCTATTCTTAAAAGTCTCCATACGATAGTAGCTGAAATTGGATTATCTAGAGACTAGATTTTATTAAGCTTATTAGCTATCTATTTATAGCCCTTCTTCTGCCTATAATAATTTAGTGTTACCTTTTTTATAATAACTTATTATATCTCTTCGTCTCTCTTACACGGATGTCCAGAACATAGCTTATTAATAACATAGGCTATTATAATAGTTTTAGACACTTCTAGATTATAACCTCTTACTTTAGCCTTCTTTATAATATCTTTGATTATACTTCTTCTAAGACCAGTTGCTTTACGGATTTGAGAGTTGGAAACACTTTTTGTATATAGAGTAATAGCTTATGTTCTTATAGCTGGATCATATTTTACATATAGCTTTTTAATTAATAAAGGAAATAGAGGAAGAATAAAGGAATAGTAAACTTACCTCTCTCTCATACGCCTTATAACCGTTATTTTTAGTAAAATATTTTTAAAATATAAAGGTACATTCTATAGGAGTATCTCTTTATATAATTTTAGGTATAAAATTATCTTTATATAATATAAGTTAGTATATAGAAACCCCCTACTAGTGCTAATGCTGGCTAGCTAGCGTGATTAAACTAATTAGAAAGACCAAAGACTTTTAAAAGCGACTTCTATAAGGTTTAGTCTTTTAGTAGAAAATTTTAAAGAACCTAAATTTATTTTTTTACTATTATTAGCTAAACTTATTTCTTACTCTAATTAACTTAAATTTATTCTTTTTCTACTCTATAGTCGCAAGACGAAGATTTTACAAATAGTTTTATAGTAAAGTTTATTAATTTATATTAAGTATATTTTATCTTTATTTATATTAACTATCTACTTAAACTAGATACCTAACTATATTTATAAAATAGAAATTTTAAGCTTTAAACTTTCCGTGTACTCTTAAAACCCTATTAATATACTAATAAATAAATAATATAAAGCTATATACTACTCCTAATTTTTTTTACTATAGCTAAAAAGTATATATTAATAGTAGATAAAATATATATATATCTAATATTATTAATAGTTTCTATATTAGTAATGTGTAAAATACTATTTAAAGTTATATCTTATAAGAGAAAAACTATAGTCTAAAAAGTGCCCTTTTTAACGAGCATATTATTAGTAACTTAAATAAATAAATTATTACTAAAAACGTTATTAAGAATTTACTTATAAATTAATTTGTTTTTTTCTAATATAAGGGCACTAGCGGCCTATTTAGTAAAACTAACTCCTAATAAAGTACTAGTAATATTAGGAAACTATAAAACCTTATTTATATTCTATGCCTATAGATTTATTATTTCTATTATATTTAAAGTAAGTTTAAAGCTCCAAGGAGTAGTAAGACCAAAAATAGAGAAAAAAATAAAAAAGATAATAGTAGTAGAAAGTATTAAGTACTTTATTATTAACACATTAATTTTTAAGTTAAAAAATAAAGTTTATTTTATAATTAAAAAATTAAATTAAGGAAAAATAATTAAATAAATAATAAACTTAAAATTAATTAATTAAAGTACTTTAAGTTTTATATAAAAAATTATATTATAAAAATATATTAATTATTAATTATTAATAGTTATAAAAGTTATAACTTATTATCGTTTTAAAATATTTATAAAAAATAAAAAATAATTACTTTTTATATAATATGTACATTAGTAAGCTATTATATTACTACTATTAATATATTATTAAAAAATATTTATTTTTATTTTTATAATAACTTATAATAAAAGTTTTTTAAAAAGTAATATTTTAAAAAATTTTTAAAATACTAACTTAGCTTTATTTAATTTAAATATTATATTATTTTAATTTAATTTATACTTTTATATATTTATATTAAAGTTATTATAAAAGACTTTATAAAAATTATAAATTCTATTTAATATACATAAAATTAGTTTTTAATTTATATTAATTTATAATTAAATTTAATAGTACTAAAATTTATTACTTATTTTTATATTAAAAGTTTTTAATTAGTTATAAAAAAAGGTTAAAAAAATAGTATTAATAAAAAGTAAGCTTTTTATTTTTTATTAAATAAATAAAAAATAACTAAATGTAAAAATTATAAAAAAAAATTTATATAAACTAAAAAAACACTTACTATAAATAAAGTAAAAAATTTAATAGTTTTTATTAATACTAATAAATTAGAAATAAGTAGAAAGTTTATAATATAAAATAATATAAAAAGTAACTTATTAGTAAAAAATTATTATAGTATTTGTAGTAAGCTAAAGTATAATAAAAAAATTTATAAAAAGTAAGTATTAAAATTAAAGTAATTTAAAATAATTTAAAATTAACTAAATTTATTATAATATTAATAAGTATTTTATAATTAAAATTATAATATAGTATTAAAATAGTTAATTTACTTAAATAACTTATTTACTTATAAAATACATTAATTATAATTTATTATTTATTAATTTTTTAAATATATTTTAAATATTAATAAATTTATATACTAAGATATTAAAAAAAAAAATTTATATATTATTAATATAATATAATAACTTTTTTATTTAACTTATTTACTATTTTATTTATAGTATTAAATTTAGTATATATTTTTATTTATATACTAAATTAATATAAAATTTTGTATATTAATAATATATATACTTTATAAAATAGTATAAAAGTTTTAAGTAATATTATTAAATATTATAGTTTTTAAAAATATTATACAAAAGTATATATTAAGTAAGTTTATATATTAAGTAAAAAAAAAACTATATTTAAAAAATAATTTATAAAACTATTATTACTAAAAATTAACTTTTTACTAATTAAATATACTATTAACTAGTTTAATATTTTTTATAGTATATAGCTTTTACTAGTTTTAAGTTTTTTAAATAATAGTTTTTTTATTAGTACGTATATTTTACTACTATATATAACTTAATAATACTATTATTAGCTTAAAAAATAAAGTAATTTGTAATTATATAATTATTAATTTATTATAAAATTTAAAGTAGTAAAGTAACTAACTTTAAAAAATTAGTTTATTTTAATTATATAGTTTTTAAAGTATATAAAAAGCTTTTTAGTATATTTTAAATAAAATAAAAATATATTTACTTTTAAAAAACTATTTACTTTATATATATTTAAAAAAAACTTTATAATAGTAGTAATTATAATAAATTTTTATTTTATTTTATTTTATGTTAATTTTAAATATTTTTTAAGTTACTATTTAGCTTTTTTATTATATAAAGTTTTATTATATATAAGTTTTTTAGCTTTATACTTAATATTATATTAATTTTTTTTTTATTTTTATAGTTTTATATTTATATTTTCTTTATTTAATAGGATTTTTTTTTTATTTTTTAGTAAAAGACTTAAATTCTATATTTTTTTATAGTTTTTTTAAAAAGCTTTTAATTTCTTTTTAACTTAAATATTACGTACTAGTTATATTTTGTTAAAACTAAACTAAAAGTAATTATTTTTATTTACTACTTAAAATTTTTTAAATACACTCTTTTTACGTGTGTTATGTTGGCAAGCAATTAAAACAAATCCAATCTATTAATAAGAACAATTAAGCTTGAGGCTTGATTGAAGAGTGGGAAGCGTCTTAAATACAGGGTAGGCTGCCAAGCCCTAAGCAAGCAAGTCACGTGAAGACTCGAACTGCTCTCTAAACTCTTGTGCGGCTGACAACCGTCACATCACTCCCCCCTCAAAAGAAGCTCGATTAACTGTCAAATAGGCTGGTTAAACGAGCGACTAAAACAAAAGAAAAAGAAGAAACATTTAAACTAGCCTTCAGCCTGGAGTTCGAGCACGCGCATGTCCCAGTTGAAACTGTCTTGGTTAGAATCCTCGTCAGATTCGACTGGCTCCAGATAGACATCCTCCAATCCCGATTCCGATTCCGCCTTAGCAGTAGGCTTGTGGGGCTGCTAACGACAGTCCTTGACCCAGTAGTAGGCAGAGCCGCATCGTACGCAGCGTCCTTGACTTCTCTAGCTTTCGCGAAGCTTTGCAGACGTCGCGCTAGCCCGTAGAGGTCCTGAGGTTCCGATGCTTGTTGCCACATCTAGAGGGCTTAGGTGAACAGCGCCGATTTCCATCTTGTCAAGGTTGCTGGAAGTGCTTGGCTCGTAGGCGTACGTCACCTGACGACGAGAGAGCTGCTGTACCATGCGAAGAAAGGCCTGGTAGGTGCCTGGCGTAGTAAGCTAAGTTGACAGGGCTTTCTTTGTAGAAGCATTAAGGCCTGCGCGGAGTGTAGCGATTTTGACAGCGTCGGGCCAGTCTTGCGCACCGGCTTCGTACAGTATTCGTTCAAACTTCACGATGTAACCTGTAAGGGGCTCTTTGTCCTACTACTTAACGTGATGCAGGGCATCCTCAGCCTCTTAGCTCTTGTTTAGATTGACGTAGACGCGCTCGAGCTAGTTGAGTATCATGTTGTAGTCCCAGTTTTTATCTAACTTAGCTTAGAAGAGCTGGGGTAGCACCATTACTTGTACCTGCTACTCTAAACAGTTCCAGACGTAGTAGAACCTTGCAGCGTTGTCACCAATTGCCTATCCATCCGTACGAAGCTTAGCTTTGATTGTAGAGAGCCAGGTTCGGAATGTGTGCGTACGACCATTGAATTTAACTAGCTCAGGGAGCGAGGGCTTCGAGCAGGGAACAAGAGTTGTCAGAGGGTGAGCTCGGAGTGATTAGACTTCGGTTCGTAGACTCTGCAGCTTGGTAAGATAGCTTTGTTGTTCGGCGTAGAGGCTTTGGATTTCTTCGTTAAAGCTCTCCTACAGGCGCTCAATTGTCTACTGAAACTCAGCTCGTAGTTGGCGAAGCTGCTCGGCTGTATTGCTCATGTTGAAAAATAAAGAAGAAGAAAAAAAGATCGAATTCTGGTCGTGGTCCTGGCCGTGGGCATAAACAGGGGCAAGGGCATGAACAGGGGCAAAAGACGATTCGTAGAACTAGATCCTAGACCTAGGCATGGACATGGACATGGACATGGACAGACCAAGACCTAAACGGAAGCTTGATTGTTATGTCACGTTAGCAAGCAATTAGAACAAATCCAATCTATTAACGAGAACAATCAAGCTTGAGGCTTAATTAAAGAGTGGGAAGCGTCTTAAATACAGAGTAGACTGCCAAGCCCTAAGCGAGCAAGTCACGTGAAGACTCGAACTACTCTCTAAACTCTTATATAGCTAACAACCGTTACAACGTGTATACTTATGTTTCTTAGTTTTAAAAATAATTTTAAATTTATAACCTTTTTATTTTAGTAAGTTTTTTATATTTATAAGTTTTTATATTATTAATTTTTTTTTAACTAGTTTTTAAAATTATAATATTAAGAAATTTTTAATTTTTTTTTTTAATTTTTTATTAATAAAAGTTTAATTAGTTCTTTTTTAAATAAAAAAATAAGTACTTAATTTTTAAATTTTTTTAATTAAAAATTAAAAATAATTTTTAAAGTAAAAAAAAAAAAAAAAATTTAGTATATTTTTATATATAAATTTTTTTTATAAAGATTTTATTAAAAATAATTTAAAAAAACTTAAAAAAGTTTTTTTTAGTAATTATAATAAATTTTTATATTTAATAAAAATACTATATTACTTTTTAAGTATAATAATTTAATAATAAACAAAATACTTTTATATTAAATAGTTAAAGTATATATATAAAGTAAAAAAAGAAAATAAGTAACGTTTTTTATAAGTAAGTAAGCTATATAAGTAAGTAAGCTATTTTAACTAAAAATTACAACACGTTAACTATTAATAACTATAACTTAATAAATTACAACTAAATCTATTTATAGTAAAAAATAACTATTACTAGCTATTTTAGTTATTTAGTAAAATTAAATCTAGACTATATAATATATAGTAGTAACTTATAAAGTTAATAAAACTATACTTAAGTAATAAATTAATAAAACTAGTTTATAATATAATTATAAGCTTAATTTAAAGAAACTTATAAAACTAAAAAAAAAAGCTATTATTCTATATATTTTAGACCTAGATTTATAAGAGTTTACGTCTAAACTTATTTACGTAAGAAAAATAGCTAACTATTTACTAGCTAAGTAATATAACCTAATAGTTAACATTAACTAGCTATATAACTTTATTAAAAAAACTAAGAAAATTAAAACAAAATATAATAAAAAGTATAACTATTAGTATATTTACTATAAGAATTTTACTATTATATAGTTATAGTTTAACTTTGTATACAACTTTAAAATAAAGTTGTTACGGACGGTAATAGTAAGGCAGCTATATTTAAAGAGCTAAGAGAATTAACTATAATAGCTAATAAAGCTCTAAAATAAAAACGTATATTTAAATTAAAAAGGAAGAATTATAAGTAGGTATAGGATATACTAGCATAGGCTAAGATACGAGCTAAGAAGTAAGAATAGAAATATAAAATTATGCTATAAGATTAAAAGCAGTCGTGTACGTGACTAAAGAAGACTTAATAAATAAGTACTAATAAGAGAGATAATACTAAGACTAGATTTATTTTTATTATCTTCTCTAGTAGTATTTAATATACTACCAGCAGGTATATAATATACGCATAAAAGATTTCCTATAAATATGAGGCATAGACTGGCTCTGAGATATTTTGAATTTTTTATAATTACTCTAAAATCAAGATCTTCTCTCTAAGTTAAAGACTTGAACTTAAGTGAATTAGTTTAATAACTATTTTATTAAATTTATTATATACTCTCTTCCTACCTTGTGATAAAGCATAAACTCTATTTTATTAAACTTAAGGCTATCTATTCTAAATATAAAAAGAACTAAAAGCTTATTAAGTAATTAATTAGGGTAGAATTACTAATATAAAACGTACTATTAAGTTAAAGCAACTCGTAACATTATAACTACCCTTTCAAAGTATAGAAGAGGACGTTAGATTGATTCTAATAATAAATTTCTAATTATAGTCTATAATAACCCACTATAAGGACAAACAGGAACTTTATTTGTTTAAAAAAAGTAGTAGTAAAGAAGAAGTTATAGCAGGACCTTTATCTACTACCGGAAGTACATTAGAAGAAAGTAAGAGTATATAATAAATTATTTAAGAATAAGAAATAACTATTATAAAGTTACGCAACGCTCTAGTTAACTTATAATAATAAGTAGTAGTAAATAAAACTAGTAAAAAAGAAACAGCTAAGATATAATCTCCTATAAAGTTTAACGGTAATAAAAATAAACTAAAAATCTTTATAGCTATAATAGACCTTTACTATTGGTTTAACTAATCTTTATTTATAACTAACTAAGATTAGATTCTAGTAGCTAATATAAACATAATAGAAAGAACTATAAAATAGTTTAAACTATTTATAAAAAATTATCTGGCTAAAGGAGACTCTAATCTAGGATCAGCAGAACTCACAAACTATAATAATAATATTAAAAGAACTTTCGAAAACTATAAGAGCTTTAAGAAGGAAATAATTATAGTCTTTAGAGAAATTAATAAAGAAATAGAGGTAATTTAGAAGCTTTAATAGCTTAAATAATACATATTAGCAGCTAACTATACAGCAGAATTTAAGTAAATTTAATCTTAACTAGACTAGATAAATTAACCCTTAGTTATAATATACTACGCGGGACTAAAAGACAGGATTAAGGATAAAATTTCCTAAGAAAAATAACCTAGTATACTTCTAGAAATCATTAAGCAAGTGGTGATAATTGATAACTATTAGTATTAAAAAAAATAAGAAAAAAAAATAACGCTAGGCCAGTAATCCATATACCACAAAAAAATAAAAAAGATAATTAAACTTATAATATAATAGAAATTAACTAAGTATTAGTTAAAAACGTATAAGTTAATAGGTGAAAATAAGATAAGTAAATTAAGAAACAAATAAATCAGTACACACGCAGAGTATATCTTAATTATAAAAAAAAAAACACTTTATTAAAGACTATAAATAATAAAGAGTGGATGTTAAATAGGCTTATGTTTAAACTAAAGCGCTAATTAAAATTACTATAGTCTAAATAAAATTAGCTAAGAACTAAATAACTAAAGAGGCTATTACCTAATAAATCTAGAAAGAGTAATATTAAATCTATAGAAAACACACACACCTTAGATAAGAATATAAAATACTATATTAGTAGGTTAAGGATTATTTAGTAGGATAGACTAATAATATAATTACTATTATATAAAAAGCTGCTATTAAATAATACTAGGCTAGCTCTATAAAAGAAGCCAACTAATTCTATAAGATAATTTAACAAAAGAGAGGACCCTTTAGAGCAGAGAATTAGAAATTCAGATAATAATAGAATTAAGAGATAATAGAAGGCAAAAAGCTAATGTCTATAATAATTAGATAATAAGTAAGCTAAGAATACTGCTAGATCTATAAATTAGAATACTATATAAGAAAACATTATGTCACTAAGTACTAGGAAGTTATTCTAGGAGATAGGATATATAAGTACTAATAAGTATTACAGGCAGCTAGTAATAAGCAGTATAAAGAACTTAGTAGACAAAAACTAGCCACGTGAATAAATAAGATTTATAGATAAGAACTAATACTACTTATAAGTCATGTAACCTATTACCACCCTATTAGACATCTAGAGTTAGGATAGGACTAGAATAGAAAACCAGAGAAAGAACTTATTTTATTTATTTTATAGGTATAAGACGAAAAAGCCGCTGAGAGAACCATATAAAAGAAGTGCTAAGTATATAAAGAAAAGACGTATACTAGATAAGAATATAAATAGGCAGCCTATACTGTATAAGTTAAAAAACTAATGATAAGATAAGTACTAAAATAAATAGTATAGAAATAAGAACTTAATACATAGTAAGAACTAATCTATATGGATTCTAAAGAAGAACTTTAGGACCTAAAGACTGAGAAACACAAACAGTTAGACTAGGATAAGTGCTAACTAGGATGCTAATATTACTAGGCCAAACGCCACTAAAATAGATAGTTAGCTACAGAATTACATGCCAAACTAATAACTAAGGAATGTTTCTTAGAATGGAAGTGCTAAGATTATAGAAAAGAAGCAAGAAGTAAGTATAAAATACTATTATAAAACTAATACTAACTCCAGTAATACTCTATCTACAGACTAAAAGAGAAAACACTAAAGAAATAACTACCACTTAAGAGTTAATAACTAATAAAAAACTAGAAGGCCAGTAAGCAACAACTATACTACTAGAGGGCTAATTTAAGGTCAAAATACAGGAGTTATCACTCAACTATACACGACTTAAATAAAAACATAAAAATAAGCTATATGTAAATATATATATTAATAGCTTTTAGACATAAGCACTTATAGATAGCAGAGCTAGTAAAACACTTATATTAAATAAATAAGTATAAAGATATTATATCTTAACTAGAGTTCTAGAGAAACCTGTAAGAGTAGTATATATAAATAATAATCCAGTAATATTTAGAAAAGATCTAATTAATCTTAAAATAGAGAATATAACTATTAAGGCAGCAGGTTACACAGATAACTGCTATATTAAGATTATAAATCTAGATAGTAAGGATTTTATATTAGAATAAAACTAGCTAGTATAATAGAACTTACTAATTAACTAGAGAATAAAGTCTGTAGGGACTAGGAAGAACTACTATAAATAAACGTAAGCTATAATATAGATAAAGAAAATAACTCTTTATAATACCACGTTTATTATGCCGAACGAATACTAGAGAGAATTTAGAAAATAGTTCTTTAAAAAAGCTAAAGACTAATTACTAGAATATTAAGACTAAGACTATAAAATCACACTCAAAGAGGGAACGGATTTAAAACTAGGACTATTATACCAACTATCTATTAATTAGCAAGAGAAGTTACGACGATATCTAAACGAAAACTTAAAAAAGAAATATATATAGGAAAGTAAAAGTACTATAGTATCACTAACACTTTTCATATTAAAGAAAAACGGTAAATTAAGGTTATGTGTTAACTATAGACACTTTAACGAAGCCGTAGTAAAAAATCGTTACCCTATACTCTTAATATTAGAACTTATAAATAAACTCAGAGGAGCTAAATAGTTTAGCCTTTTTATTATTAAGAATAGATACTATAAAATATAAATAACTAAAGAACACAAATAGATAACTATACTAAAGATAAGATATGAGTTATTTAAATACCTAGTTATGCTATTTAGACTCACAAACGCACCAGCAACATTCTAGACAATTATTAACTATATACTAAGAGAATATCTAAACGTATTTATAATAGCATATCTTAATAATATGCTTGTATACATAAACGGGATGCTAAAAGAATATATTAAGTATACTAAAAAAATACTACAGAAGCTTAAAGAACATAATTTATATATTTAAATAAAGAAATGTGTGTTCCATAGAAAAGAAGTTAAATTCTTAAAGTATCTAATATCCTAAAACGAAATAGTAGTTAACCTAGATAAAACTAAGAACATTTTATTATAGCCTATACTAATAAATATAAAAGAAGTTTATTCTTTTCTTAGATTTATAGGCTTTTGCTGATAATTTATTAAGAACTATTTAAAAATCACAGTACCCTTAACAGAATTACTTAAAAAAGACTGATAATTTAAGTGGGAAGCTAAGGAAAACAAAGCTTTTATAACTTTAAAAAAGATATTCTAGAAACTACTAATATTAAAGATATTTAATTTATAACTTTAAATAGAAATATATATAGATATATTAGACAGAGCTACAAAAGCTATTCTACTATAAGTATAAAATAATAAATATAAATATTTAGTAAACTTTCTATCTCACAAACTTATAACTACTAAGTTAAATTATGATATTTATAATAAAGAACTATTAGTAATAGTTTAAGCATTTGAAAAATAGAAACATTACTTAGAAGGAGCTAAGTACTAAATTATTATGTATTCAAATCACAAAAATTTAACAGTATTTATAATAACGAAAAAATTAAATTAATAACAAATCAGATAGTAGGAATTAGTTTCTATATTTAATTTTTAAATACTTTATAAAGTAGGAAAAGAAAATATAGTAGCTAACACACTTAGTTAATAAGCAGACTATATAAGGGATATACTAGAAATTTATAATATAATACTTAAGTAAAGATAGAATAGATCTTTAGGAAGCTTATAAATTAATATTAAACACATAGTCATTATCAAAAACACCTGGAAAAAATAAATAAAGGAATTTAATAATAGATAACTACTATAGAATTTGGACCAAGAAACAATTTATATACTAGATGAATTATAAACTAAATTAATTAAAAACTAACATTCAGCAGAAATGCACGGATATTAGGGAATTAAGAAAACTATAAAACGAATTAACAGACACTTCTAAATTCCAGGAATCTAAAATAAGATCAGGAAAATTCTTTTAAAATATATTAATTATAAAAAGAATAAAGTATTAAGATATAAAGAGTATAGACTTATGTAACCTATACCTTCACTAAATCTATTATAAGAATTAGTTATAATAGACTTTATTATAGGAATACTGATAATTACTACCTAAAGAGGTTAATAGTATAACATGATACTAGTTATTATTAATAGACTAATAAAGTACACTTACTTTAAACTAACCTATATGAAAATTAAAGCAAATAAATTAGCTATATTACTAATTAAAATTTTAATTACATGATATAGAATGCTATAGGAATTTATCACAGACAGAGACAAATTATTCACGTTAATATTCTAGAAAATGTTTATAAGGCAACTAGAGGTAGAATACCGCCTCTTAATAGTATTTTATCTATAAACAGATAGATAAACAGAATGGACAAACTAAACATTAGAATAATACCTACGGATGTATATTAATGAATTATAAGATAATTAGATTAACTTACTACTAATAGCTAAGTTTATATATAACTCTGTAAAGTCATTAATAACAGGAAAATCACTATTTTATATAAACTATAGTTATAAGCCTACGGCTTATTAAGAACCATAGAAACTAGATAAGGTATCAGAACCTGTAAAAAGAAAAGTTAAGGACTTATAACTACTTCATAAGAATATTACATAGAAAATCATTTATAAAGGTAATCTTAGTAAATAAATTAGGGATAAATCTAAGGTTAAGGGACCAACCTTTAAAGAGGGGGATAAGATTTTCTTAAAAAAAAAAAATTTAGAAATAAAACAACTATTATAAAAACTAGATCACGTTAAATTAGGACCATTTAAGGTTAAACGATAAATAGGACCTGTAAATTACGAACTATAATTACCTAAAGATATAAGGATTTATCTAGTTTTCCATGTCTCTAAACTAGAACTAGTACCACGGGATGCCAAACTATAGATAAAACTTAAACTCAAGGAAGACACTACTAAGTATAAGGTTTAATAGATTTTGGACTACTAACAGTTTAGGCGTTAGTGGAAATATTTGGTTAGATAAAAAGATTACAGACCTAAGGATAACACCTGAGAGCTAATTAGGAATTTAAAGAGTAGTTTAAAGCTAATTAACTAGTATCACTAAAAGAAGCGGCGAAAGCTTGCTCTAGGACTGAGTCTAAGGCATAAAAAGAATACAGAATGTTCTATTCAAAATCAGAGAAGAAAGCGATATTAGATACTGTAGGTTATAGTATGCTAGATTAACTCTAACGGATTTGCTTCTCCTCTATCATGCGAACTTCATTAACTAAGGCAAGCTCACGCTAGAATATCTCCTTCTTCTAAGAATCTGTTTAGGCTAGTTTATAATGGATCTGACGCTCACGAGCTCTCAACTCTTCCTCACGACGACAATAATTAAGGAGATTATCTTGGGCTTTTTCCAGTTAACAGCGAAGGCGCTTCTTGTTGCGGTCTAACTGGTTCTACTTAGGCTAGATTATAACTAGATCATACTTTATATTGCAGTCAATACACTCAGAGCAACGCCTAGAGAAGAGATAGACTAAATAGTAATAACCGTTGTCACAGCAGCGAGAACAGGGCGACGGCATGTAACAGGGTTCGTTATAGATCTGAGAAGCTAAACGGTAAGCACGTATTAGAGATGACTCAAAACGTGTTATCATTAGAGAGCTGGGCAGAAAGAAAAGAGAGTTAAGGGTCTTATAGTTTAGAATACTAAGCAGAAGACCTGCTGCCTTTATACTGCTTATAGAAAAAAGAAACTATCTTTCAGGATGAAGACTTAGAAGAGGGGGATAGTATTATGGACGGTAATAATAAGACAGCTATACTTAAAGAGCTAAGGGAATTAGCCACAACAGCTAATAAAGCTCTAGAATAGAAACGTATGTTTAAACTGGAAAGGAAGAATTATAAGCGGGCACAGAATGCACTAGCACAGGCCAAGATACGAGCTAAGAAGTAAGAATAGAAATATGGAATTATACCACAGGATTGGGAGCAGTCGCGCACGTGACTAAGAAAGACTTAGCAGATGAGTACTGATAAAGGAGATAATACTAAGACTAGACTTATTTTCATTATCTTTTTTAGTAGTATCTAATATACTGCCGGCAGGTATACAATGTACGCATGAAGGATTTCCTATAAATATAAGACATAGACTAGCTCTAAGATATTTTGAATTCTTTATAGTTACTCTAAAATCAAGATCTTCTCTCTAAGTTGAAGACTTGAACTTGAGTGAATTAATTTAATAACTATCTTATTAAATCTATTATATACTCTCTCCCTACTTTGTGATAAAGCATAAACTCTATTTTATTAAACCTAGAGTTATCTATTCCAGATACGGAAAGAGTTAAAAGCTTATTAAGTAATTAGTTAAGGCAGAGTTACTAACGTAAAACATACTATTAAATCAAAGCAACTCATAATAAAAGTATAATATTACTAATAAAAATATTTATAACTTTAATAAAATAAGCTTTTAGATAAGTATTTTATTAACTACTAACGTTATTATAAGCTTTAAGTAACGTAGTTAGTCTAAAACTATATAACTAAGTAATAAAAAATAAGTTATAGTTATTTAAAGTATAAATAATTAAAGCTAGTTAATTCTACTATTTATTATTTTTACTAGAGTTTATTACTTATTTTACTAGTATAAGAACCTACTACTAGGCTAGACAATTTTAATAAGTAAAAATAGCTAAATAATAAATGTAATTAGTATTAATTAGCTAAAGTATTTTAATATATACACAAAAAATAAAACTATAAATATTAATTATCTATTAATTTTAAATAGCTATAAAAGCTATAAGTTTCTTAAATTTTAGCTACTTTATAAAAAAAAAATATTCTTATATTTTATATACTAGTAAACACGTTGTATTTATTATAGCTTTTAAATATAAACTATTTTACATTTTTTAAGTAAGTTTATAAATAGAAAGTTAATAAGCTAGTTAGAAATTACATTTTTTATATTACTAAACTTAACTTTTTACTACTTTTTAAAGTAGCCTATTTAGTTTTAATTACTAAAAGTAATATATATAAAAGATTTTAAAATATAAACTTTATTTTATTTAATTTAAACGTTATTTTATTTAGACTAGATATTAGACTATAAATACTTAAACTACTTATAAAAGTAACTTTATAGAAACTTTAAACACTTAGTAATATTACTAAATTAAATAGTTAATTTATTTACTTACGTAAACATATTAAGTAGTACTAAAATAGCTTACTTATATTAATTTTAGAATTACTAAACTAATTTATAAAAAGTACGTTAATAATATTATATATTAATATTTTAATGTACTTATAACTAGCTACTTTATAATAAGCTAATAAAGTTATATTAAAGTATAGAAAACGTAAAAAAAAGTATATATAATAACTAGAAACTTTATTATAAGTAAAAAATATAGCTATAACACTTTACATAATACTATATAATATTACATAATACTAAATAATACTATATAATACTATATAATACTACTAGACTTTTTTAAAACTTTTTTAAAGTATTATAGAATTAGTTATTTTGCTTAGCTTAGTAGCGTGTTAACTTTTACTTATTAGTAAGCTCTTCTTTTTTTCTTTTCTTTAGTTTTAATATATTTAGTATAACACTACTTAATAGCTATAATTAAATTTATTTAGTTTTTATTTTTATAGTACTTATTATAATAGCTATACTAGCTTAAGCTAATATTAATATATAAATAAAAGTAGAATTAAGTTCTAGTAAAAAATATAAAGCTAATAGTCTATAATAGTCTAAGTACTATAAATACTATAAGTAAACTAAGTATAATATAAAAAAGTATATATAGGTTAAAGTTAAAACTAGCTATTTACTTATTATTTTTAGTAATAATAACTAATAGTTATAAGTTGTTATTAGCTATTAAAATAGTAAAAGTTAGTTAAAGTAGCTTATTTACTTATATAGTTTACTTACTTATAAAAAACGTTATAATAATTTAATAAATAATAATTTAGTTAATAAAAGTTAATGTATTTTATAAGTAAATACTTTACTTAAGTAAGTACTTTACTTTAATAACAAAACATAACCTAATAGCTTTTAATTACTATATTTTAATAACACAACGTTTAATTAGCTTATTAAAAAAAAGAAAATATTTCTAGTTATTTTTATAATTAAGAAAAACTAATTATAAAATAAGTAATATCTGTGAGAGTGGAACTGTATTAGGAAATAAAAATTTCTATAATAGGAAACTACCCCTTACTTAGCGGCTTACTGCTTTTATCTAGTTTATATACTAATTTTATTATATAAAAGGAAACTTCCCTTACTGATTTACTTTTTTTTCTTTATTTTCTATTTCTACTAATATGGTGCTTTCTTCTTATTGGACTCTTAACTATATTTATAAGGAATTTTCTTATCCCTTAGTATTTATATAAGTGCTGTATTATCTACTTTTTCTAGTTTTTAGTATTATAAACTAATAATAGCGCAGTACTGTATATTTTAGCATTTCTAATAAATTTATTTACTCTTTTCTTTTATATTAAATAAGTATTTTAGTTATGCTTTTTCCTGGCCTGTACTTTTAGAGGTAATATTTTTACTTATTTTTTTCTTTTCCTCTAGCTTAAAACAGCATTTCTAGATTCTCTAATTCTTTATAATAGAAATTACTTATAAATAGCTTTTATTCCCCTCTCTCTCTAGCATTACGCTATTCTTTATTTTCTTTAGAGTAAATAGTCTTTATAGTAGCTTAACCAGGACCTTTAGTTACTACTATATTAATAACTATATAAATTAGTAATAGAAATGCTTATAGATACCCTAGCTCTTATTTTTTTTTTAGTAGGGCTAAGTTTAGCTAGTTTCTACTCTATACAATTTTAGCTAGACACCTAGTAAAATTACGTAGTTATATTATCTAAGAAATATAATTAATTCTAATCTTCTAAGTATTACTGCTAACTGCCTTGTAATATCTAAGCTAGTTTTAGTAAAGTAAAGTATAAATATAACCTATAATTTAATCCCTAATAGCATAGCTACTATTAGTTATAAGGCTATACTAAAAACGCTTTAGGAATAAATTTACTTAGATTATACCATATATTAAGTTACATAATACATTAGTTTATATAAATAACTATATAATTATAGTATTATATTATAGTATTGTAAAGAAGTGTGAAGTTGGAGGCTAGAGCAGGTATTTAATAAGACTTAAGTATAAGTAAATATTAATTACTTTATATAATAAAAGCCGCGCCGTCAGAAGTTAGAAGTTTAGATATAAATTTAAGTCTAGACTTAAGTCTTAGTTTTACTAATAATTAGAGAATTATATTTTAATTAAAGAATCTACTAAGTTTTACTTAGTCTCTATTCAGCTAATGAGCCTTAGGTTATATAAAAAGGATAACTAGAAAAACCTAAAACTATTAAGCAGACTCTAGTGGAGAAGAAAGGTATATTTAGTAGCATAGCCTAATTTCTAATAAAGTTTATATTGTAAACTTTTTTTTAGCTAATAAATACTAGAAAATTCGCGCACTTTTTAATTTAATAAAGAGAGACTTCATATAGGCATTGTATTATAACTAAGAAGTTATAATTAAAGGGATATAAATTTAGTTATAATATAGAAAAATAATTTAACACTAGCCTAGTATTCCTCTAGTATAGATACATTTTAATAATAGTCTTATATAGACTACTTTTAGCTAAGTACTAAATATTATTTATATAAGCTTTCTAAGTATTTATACTAGTAATAACTATTTAATTATAAGTTTTTTATTTACTTAAATTTCTTTATCTCCGCTCTTCTCTTGCACTACTAGGAATTATTTAAAGTAGTAATAATAATAACGTCTTTTAATACTTTCCGCTTTTCTTAGATATATGAATATTTTTAGTTTATACCTTATAATACCTTCCCTGCGCTAAAATTAATTTTTTAACTTTATATACTAAAAAATACCTCGTCTATTGCCGATAAATAGCTTAATATTAACAAAATTATAAGAACTAAGCTAGGATTAAATACTAAATCTAAGAATAGAGAAGTTCTTATATTTATATTTAAGAGAGTTAAATCTATAGATTTAGTATACTCTAATAAGCTTTTCTATAGCTAATAAAGTAATATTTTATTTAAATTAGTCTTATATAATGCCTAACACACACGCAGATAGTAGAATTAATAGTGAAACTAGTTATAATAATAAAAACAATAATAATAACTTTTACTCTTAAGATAAATAGAAAAGTATTAGGTCCTAGTATAGCAGGTCTTCTAAAGTAGTATATATTAAAAAAAAGAATAAAAGCTTAAATTAATCTATAACTACTAAAGGTAGTAGTTAAGGTAAATATATAGTTCTAATTAGTAAAGTTATTAATTATATTATATCTAACAGTGCGTAGAGAATATAGTTGTTATTAATAATAATTAAATTAATATTAATACAGATAAGGATAATTGCCTTTCTTAAGAAGATAATACTAGTATATAAATAGATAATTAGCTTAAGGGTTTAGGTATATTAGCTTTAGAGTATCTTAGTAAAAAAAGTTCTTTTACAGGTCTAAAGAATATTATTAACTCTAAAATAGTTAAAGGAGCTAGAATTTAAAATAGTATCTTTACTTATTATAAAAAAGTATATATAAAAGGTAAACTGTTATTAATTCTAAAGAAATAAAAGCTTAATTAGCTTAATTAACCTAAAAACGTTAATTATAATTCCGATTCTTCTACTAGAGATAGTAA
The DNA here is from genome assembly GCA_010093925.1 of Zopfia rhizophila CBS 207.26. NCBI lineage: Eukaryota > Fungi > Ascomycota > Dothideomycetes > Zopfiaceae > Zopfia > Zopfia rhizophila. The sequence continues at coordinate 60,601 of ML994775.1, forward strand.
AGAGGTTGGCTAGAGTTTATAAGCCTAGAAATAATAAAAGTCTTTTACTTCTTATAAAAACTTACTTCTTAACTCTCAATTACCGTAAGAAGGCACGTATTGTAATTCTGGTAATAATAATTATAATATTAAAGAAAATTATATTAAAGATAAGTAAATAGTGTTTATAATACTACGCACTAGCTCTTCTTATTAAAAACTTACTTCTTTCCGTAATATAAAACTGTTATATAATAAGGTTAGTAATAGTAATTATAATTATAGTCTTAATAGTCTTATTAATAACTTAACTAAAGAAAAGGAAGAAGAAAAGAACAGTAGTAGCAGCAGCAGTAATAATAATAATAATAATAATAAGAATAAAAATAATAATAGAGATAGTAATAAAAATAAGAAAGAGAACAGCTCTAGTAACAGTAAGAATAATAAAAACAATAATAATAATAGAGATTATAAAGGCTAGAGATATATAGAGTAATAGAAACTTTTTATATTTATCTATAGTAGTATAGTTTTAAAGCGTGCTATATAGTATTATCTCTAATAATATTACTATTTAACTTTATCTATACATGAGTCTGACTAGAGTATTATATATACTAGTAATCTCTATAAGCTTTTTATATACCCTAAATATAGTCTCTATTATATCTAAAAGCTGTTCTTAATAAACTATCTTCTTAAGTCTAAAAGGACCTTAAAAGAAGTATTATATGCTAATAAGAAAGAATAGCTAATCTAGAGCTTCTTTTAATATAAAAGAAATAAACTATATACTATAGAATTTAGTCTAGATTATTATTATTATTAATTTCTTTACTAGTTGACTTTATTAGGTAGGCTTAAAGGCTAAGGCTTAGGCCTAAATTCATAGTAAAAAAAGACGCGCTGCTTATTAAGTTAAAAAAAAAACAGAATCTACTATAAAAATAGATTAGGAAGTACTTTCTAGGAAGAACTATTAGATCACTTTAAGTATACTATTTTATAAAATTAAAGAATAAAACTACGGTGTAGAAGAGACGCTAGTGAGAATAAAATCTTAAGAATATTCTATTTTCAGAAGATAGTAGCTCTTCTTTAGCTTAAGAGTCTATTTTTTAACTTTAGATTCTATTTCACGCGTCGCTTTTCTTTATTTAGTAATCCTTTAGAAATCACTCTACTAGTACTTTTAGTGATAAAGAGTATTTATAAACTTTTTTATTACTATTATATTTATACTAGTGTGCTAGTTGCTATTTAATTTAAGTTATATTATAATCACCATCTTCCTTTTCATACTTTAAGATTTGGAAGCTGAATACTTATTAGAACCATAGAGGATCTAGAAACTATATATATTCTAGAAACTAGAGAAAGAAATTAAACTGTAGCACTACTAGGCCTTTTTTTCTTCTTAAGCCTTATTTATTATACTACTACTAGAACTAGGATTACTAGTAATTTGCTTATAAGTTGTGACGGTGCTGCTCGCTCTGCTCGCTGCAGGCCACATGATATCGCGACTGGCTACGCCAGCCACGACCTAGCGTAGAGCTCAGAGCATGGCTAGCTCGCGCTCAGGCCATGCACCGCCCTATTTAGAGGCGAGCCCCCTTTGTACCTCTTCTCTCCCTATCTTAGTGTAGCTGAAATAGAGCTAACTTATCCTGTCAACCTGCATCTATGCTACGACGCGTGAAGACTGAGCCTGTTATTATATTACACTAAGATCCCTCTAACTCGGCCGGACGATGGCGACACAATATCGAGGTCAAACCGCGTGATCAATAAGAGCGTTTGATTCGTTAACGACCGCACCTGGAGGATCAATTGCACGACTACGCTAAGTCGTTAGTTCGTTAACCATACGATCTCCACTGGAAAGCCCTACAGCGGTAGGCAATTAAAACCCTGAGCGATAGCCTGTATAAGCCCTGCGCGGCAGGCCTTGAGAGCGACTCAGCAGGTAACCGGAAGACCTACAGCGGTAGGCAACGTACCTATTAGATTAGAAGAGAGCTACGAGAGCTCTAGTGAACCTCCCCCCCCCCCCCTCATCATCTTCTCTCTGCTAGAGAAACTGACCCCTGTGAGCACCACCAGCTCATCTTCTCCACGCTAGAGAAACCGACTCCTGTGAGCACTACCAGCTCGTCTTCTCCATGCCAGAGAATCAGCCAATCGCTTCACCCTGCTAGGGGCCAGAAGCTCTATACACATATAAGGATGGATAGGTTAGGACCATGGGAAAGCTCTCTACGCTAGAGATGAGGGTCGATCCTAAGGCAACAGCCACTAGCAATGACTACACGCCTATCCCTAAGTCGCTCAGGTGTGCCGCCACATACTACCCTGACAACGTGATTGGAGAAGACTATACCATCAAGAAGCTCCGCATCCAGGCACGACACGACAAGAAACCCTTCGTGGCTACTACCAAGAGCACTACCTGGGGAACCGACACCTACGAACCTCAGGAGATAGAGGTTACGCTTCCTACCCTGATGACCCTTAATCAAGCGATAATCGCTAGCGAGCTAGAGCGTAGCTATCTCAAAGTACTCACACATTGCGACCATGCCGATACGCTAGGAAAAGCGCTTAACACGGCCGAAACTGAGCTTAACGAGGCTAGAGATGAGCTTGCCAAGCTTTGTCAGCTACTAAACAACACGCTCGAGCACGTAGTAGATCAAGAGAACGAGATCAAGACACTAAGGGTACAGATAAAGAAACCCACGCATAATATATACTCCTTTCTCTCTGCAAAGGCCAGCCTAGCGCTATTGTTGACACCAGTAAAGAAGACGCGCTTCACAGCTCTACTACAGACTCCTTAGAACTAGGCTGGCTATGTAGCTGTAGGACCTGACGATGGTTCTGATATAGGAGATCTCAGTAACTAAACTCCTTGAGTATTACCCTACGTATCAGCCACTCTACTAGCTACGCCTACTATAGGCAGCTATTAAGGTAACAGCCACTCAGCCTGATTCCCTGATCTGCTAATGCTTAAGGACGGCAAGGACGTCACCTTTAATTAATAGAGGAATATCCTAGAGGATAAGGTACGCGCTAACTGAGACTGGTTCGCTGGAGCTAGTGAGTAAGCTACCTAGGAGAACATCGTCTCTTATATGCGTACGCGTACGAAGGGTCCTGCTAACCAGTATCTCTTAATACTCATACGTACAGTAAGAGAGTGAGTAGCTAGTCAGCTACTAGTATATAATAGATTGCCTAGAGAGGACGTACGGCGACCCACATAAGAGACTTAACGCTCGCCGTGACTTCCAGAAGCTCTACCTTAGAGACCCTGCTAACTTTATTGTATTCTAGAGTGACTTCTTCTACCTAGCTCAAGAACGCAGCCTGCCTGTAGACTAATGGGTGGAAGAATTCCATGAGAAGCTCCCAGACGCTCTGCGTACGCAGATAGGCATCTATCAACAGCAGTACCGTGACTAGTATGATAAGTACGTAGACCTAGCCTAAGACTTCACCAGAGAGCTGGCTCTTAGCGCTAGGAAAGCTACTGAGTAGATTAACAGGAGAACTAGAAAGACTTAGCCGCTGCTGATCCAGTAGTCTTGCTTAGGAGCTGAGCACCTGACTCGCGCAGCAGCTACTGCCATCCTACTAATACCTATCTCTAAGCCAGCTAGTTACTACAATTGCGGGAAACCTGGCCACTTTACAAAAGACTACTAACTACCTGCCTAAGCTATAGCTAAAGCAATTAAGCCTATAGATACTAATAAAGAGCTCTATACGCCCTAGGACACCAGCAACAACAAGGAGTTTCAGCTTACTGCAGAAGAACTATCGGGGGAAGACTCACCCTAGGGGAAGTCTCCTTCCTAGGGTTACCCCCTGGAGCTACTAACTAATTTAACCCTCGCTAACTGCTATTTAGCGGACCGGCCTTTACCCTATCCTGCTATATCTCTGCTAGTGGACTAGCTATTAAGCTGAGCAGCTTTTTTAATACTGGAGCTGGTAGTTTTGTCCTAGTACACCTAAAGCACATACGCGCTATTAAGAAAGGGCTTAAGATAAAGACTTACTAGATAGAATCTATCCCCCTAGCTGGCTATGATAATAGACTAAACAGATAAGTAAATGAGTACTTTTAGGCTGATCTAGTACTAGACAATCACTGTCTATTAACTTACTTCATCTTCTATAACACTAGCCGCCACGACCTTATAATCGGCCGTAAGCTGTTTGAAGATATAGGCGCTTTAATTAACTGTAAGGAGCGAGCGCTTAAATGGCTAGATAATAAGCTAATTAACTATAAGCATGACATCGTCATTCTAACGTGAGGCCTATTAACTAAAATCAACCCCTTATACTAAGCTGATGCTGACTGACGTGATAAGCTGATGAATATAGTGATTCTACAGCGCACTCGTAAGCCACCTTAGCGCTCGCCCCAGCATGTGGTATAGTAAGAGAATATTAGGAAGATAAAAAAGCAGCTTCACCCATAACAGTAGCTAGAGCTAAGTAAGTGAACCCTTTGCCCTTAGCCTATCTCACGTAAAGACCTCTCCAAGGCAGGCCTTGAGATTAATACTATAGGAGCTGTTGTCTTCATGATATACGTACGGCAGAAGGAAACTGTGCTAGAGCACACCAGCGTCTATAAAGTAGACAAGCTTATTTAGGACTGTAGAGATGAGCTTAGCCTGCCAGACCTAAAGCTCTCCTCCTAAGGCCCTAGGGACCCCTTGGTGAAGGCTTCGCTAGAAGAGCCCTATTAATTAAATAAGGACCTTACGGGAGAAGAGGAACTTCGGTAGCTTATTAAGTAGAAGCTATCCCACCCTGGCTATGCCGGCGCGACTTAGGCCTACTTCTTAAAGAAGGACTCAGACATGCTGCCTCCGCATCATGAAGGTGTCGACTATGATATTAAACTGACAGCTGAGAACACGCTGATGTTAAGCCTACTATATGGCATGTCTCTTAAGCAGCTGTAGCTTGTTAAGACCTATCTAGATAACCACCTTTAACGAGGTGTCATCACTCACAGCAACGCTTTATATGCTTCTCTAGTACTGTTTACTAAGAAGCTAGGAGGAGGGTAGCGCTTCTGCGTCGACTACCGTAAGCTTAATACCATTACAAAAAAAGACGCCTATCTGATCCCGCTGATTCAGGAGACTCTCACCCGGCTGGCGTGGACAAGAGTGTTCACTAAGCTTAACGTACGACAGGCTTTCTATTGTATATGTCTGAATAAGGACATAGAGGACCTGACCACGTTCCGTACTCGGTATGGTAACTACAAGTACTGCGTGCTACTATTTGGTCTCTGTAATGGCCCTGCTACATTCCAGCGCTATATTAATAAGGTGCTTTATGGCATACTTAACGACTTCTGCACTGCCTATCTTGATGATATCCTGATCTACTCTAAAGACCTGCTGTAGTATGAGGAGCATGTTGCTTAGGTGCTAAGACGTCTCCAGGACGTAGGCCTTCAGGCAGACATTAAGAAGAGCGAGTTCGCCGTTACTAGAACGAAGTTCCTAGGTCTTATCATTAGCACAGAAGGGATCTAAAAGGACCCTGAGAAGGTCGCTGCTGTACAGGAATGGCCAGTACCTACGTCAGTTAAAAGCCTGTAATCCTTTCTAGGATTCTGCAACTTCTATAGAGCCTTCCTGAGGGACTATAGACGCATTATCCGACTGCTTACTAAGCTGCTTAAGAAGGGCGTATGGCACGCCTTTGGTGAACGCGAGCTGGCAGCCTTTTAGCAAGCTAAGGATCTAATGCTGTTAGATAATGTCTTAGCTTACTACTCGCCCTATTGTTAGACGCGCATGGAGACAGACGTAAGTGATAGAGTTGTCGCAGGGGTGCTATCGCAGCTCTAAGAGGATGGCCTCTGGCGACCTGTAGCCTTCTACTCTAAGACTATGAGCGAGCCCTAGATGAACTATGACATACATGACAAAGAGATGTTAGCTGTAATCTACGGCCTCCGAGAATGGCGCTCGCAGCTTATAGGCTTGCAGACTACTGAGTTATTCATTGCCCTAACTGACTATCGCGCGCTGGAGTACTTCTCTATAAAGCGAGAGCTTACTCCCCGCCAGATGCGCTGGGTAATAAGCGTAGTAGACTATTACCTAATGCTTATCTATTGCTCTGGCATGGCTAACGTAGTAGCTGACGCGCTCTCGCGCAAGCAAGAGGAACTAAAGACCTAGAAAGATAAGGACAAAGCAGCCTGAACACGCGCCTTCCTCTCAGCAGAGTAAATCGACATTAGCTTCATTAAGGCCGTGAGTGATAACCTAGCTGCGCTGTTAGCAAGAGGCATGCTAGCTACCAATGTAATTAAAGTAGCTACTGCTGATACTTTCATGGCCTTGCCGCCCCTAAATAACCCTTACTCACTGATCGATCGCATTATTGAGGCGAATTGTAGCTATGAGAGTCTACAGCCATTCCGAGAGCGCGCCCTCTCTGGTAACTACTTAGCATAGAAACTCAGCCAGGGCCTTCTCATGCACCACGGCAAGCTGGTAGTCCCTGCTGTACACTTCTTAAGGACCTACCTTATTTAAGCTATCTATGCTACCCAGGTGACTGCTTACTCAGGTAAGAGAAAAACAGGCAAGCTACTTCGCGACCGCTACTACTGGGGCCGTATAGGCAAAGATATAAACGACTATATAGCTGCGTGTAAAGCTTGCAGATGGAGCCACATACCTCATGACAAGACCCTAGGCTTATTCAAATCACTACTAATCCCTGAGCAAGCATGGCGAGATGTCTCTATAGACTTTAAGTCCTTCCCCCTAGATAAGAAAGGATATGACTGTGCCTTTGTTGTCGTGGACTGGCTAAGTAAGCGCTACTTCTTACTGCCTTGCCGTAAGACCACTACAGCTGCTTAGGCAGCTGATATGTACTATTGCTACATCTAGCGAGTATTTGGCCCGCCTAGGTTAATAGTCTCTGATCGCGGTCCTTAGTTTATCTTAGCATTCATGGATGAGTTATGCTGACTAACAGGAATTAAGCAAAAGCTCTCAACGCTGTATTACCTCCAAACTGACGGGAACACTAAGGTCCTGAACTAGTACATTAACCAGCGCCTACGCCCATTCGTTAACCACTATCAGGATAACTAGTCAAACCTGCTGCCCTGCATGGACTAGGCCTAAGTAATTTTACCACATAAGACTACAGGCTTATCACCCTATCAAATTGAGTTTGGCCACTAGCTAATCTATTACTAGGACTGGGAGAAACATATGAAGGTATTTACTACAGTCTGTGAACAGATGTCACGTGAGGAAGCGCAGAGCTATGCTAAAGCTTACCATAATGCGGTAAAGCTAGCTATAGAGATAGCTCAACAAGGGATCGCTTAAGTATAAGAGTGATAGGCTTAACAGGTTAATAAGAAGCGCCGTGAGCTAGACTTTTCTACAGGAGACGAGGTGTACGTTACACCTAAGGGCTTCACTACTAGTTAACCTAGCCAGAAGCTAGACCAGCAGATGTACGGACCCTATTCTATTATAGGCATGAAGGGATATTCCTATTACCTTAAGCTGCCGCTGTATATGCGTATGCTTGACGTCTTTCACGCAGACCGCCTACGGAAGGCTTCTACTCACCCACTGCCTGGCCAAATTGAACCTAAGGAACCGCCTATTGAGGTCAACGGGCATCCTGAGTGGCCAGTGCAGGAAATCCTTAATAGCCGCCTATTCCATGGCCGACTACAGTATAAAGCATCCTGGCTAGCTTATGACCTAGATCCTGCCTGGTACAACGCCCGAGGCTTTATAGGCGCCCCACACAAGGTAAGAGACTATTATGAGGCCTATCCAGAGAAGGCAGGACTGCCGGCACGACTAGACGCCTGGTTGAAAGCATACGAAGCAGAGGAGGATCTAGAAGTAACAGAGGAGGATGACAAGGCAGCTTTAAAGACAAGAGTAGTACAGAAATCGGCAAGGAGGAGACTGTAACCTAGAGACTCGGGGACGAGCCTCCCTTAGAGGGGGGGTAATGTGACGGTGCTGCTCGCTCTGCTCGCTGTAGGCCACATGATATCGCGACTGGCTACGCCAGCTATGACCTAGCGCAGAGCTCAGAGCATGGCTAGCTCGCGCTCAGGCCATGCACCGCCCTATTTAGAGGCGAGCCCCCTTTGTACCTCTTCTCTTCCTATCTTAGTGTAGCTGAAATAGAGCTAACTTATCCCGTCAATCTGCATCTATGCTACGACGCGTGAAGACCGAGCCCGTTATTATATAAGTGCTATTATTTTAAGTATTATTATCACTATCACCTATATCTCTATTAGAAAGTAAACTAGTTAAGAATATAAAAAAAAGACTTACTATAAGAAGCTGTAAAGCTATAACCACCTAAATTTATAAATAAGTAGTTAGTATAACTACCTAAGAGTAATAGAATATTATTATAATTAGTAAAACCTAGAATAACCTAACGGTATAATTAAAAAGGATTTATTAAATAAAGACATCTCTAATAAGCTAAATCCTAGTTAGTATAAGGAATATTAATATAAATTAAAAATACTTAAATATTTCTAAAGCACTAGGCGAATAGAGTAGTTAACTAGTTCTAATTTTAATATTTATAAAGAGTATCTAAGTCCAGCGACTAAAGTCTAATAACTAAGATCTATTATTTTTAAAAATAATAATTAAATATACGTTATTACCTGCCTAGTGGTATTAACTATTATTTAGAAATATAGCTTAATTAAATAAAACTTAAAGCTAAACTAAGCCAGAGAAAAGAATAAGATAAATAAAATTAAAAAAATTAAACTTTTCTTTACTTAGTATAAGGTACTAGGCTAGGAGGGGTAGAAAAGAGTGTATATAATTAAAAGTAATAAAGTTATTCCTATTAACATAAACTAAAATAATTAGTAATAAGGTAAGTAAGTAAAGAATAAGGAAAATACTTATCCTATATATTAATAATATTCTATATAAACTAGATCTTATTACTAAGATAAAAGAGAGAAAGATTTTGGCTAGAAGGTCTATTATTACCACCGCTTATACTAGTAGTAGATATAATAGAATAGAAAGAAAAGTATTTAAAAGAGTATAAAAATAAAATAAGGCTCCTAAAAGCCTTAAGATAAGAGAGAATAGTAAAGATAAATAAAAAAAGTATATAAGAATATTAATAGAAAAGAGAAGGCGCTGAATGCTGAGAAGGAGAATATTTATATATTTAAAAAAAAATAGAATAGCCGCTGAGTAAATTACCTCTTAGTTACTTATTATACTATAAAAAAGTTAATAATCACGGATTAGAAATAGTAAAAAATAAATTTATAGTATTATTTTATAATTTTATAGTAAGAAAATATAATAGCTAGTATAATCTAAATACTGTTTAACTAGAGTTTTTATAGTATTACTTATTTTTATAATAATTTAAATTATTAGTATTAGATTATTTAGTTAAGCGTGTGTTTAGTGCTTTTTCTTATATTCTATACTTTTTACTTTAAAGTTAGCTTATATAGCTTTAAATTTGGCCTAAAGTTCTCGCCCTGTATTTTTTATAGCAGTTATTTTTAGTACTACTATAACTTTCTTTTTCTCTTTCTATTTACTAAGTTAAGCTAGTTTTATTTTTAGTAAAAGGTTTTTATTCTCTGCCTTAGCACTTATTGCTTTTAATATCTTTATTTCCTTCTTAAGAAGTAAATATAGCTCTTTAAGTTCTTTATTTCCAGTATTATTAAGCTTAAATTACTTTTGTTCTTCTATTACTATAATTATAGTAACCTACTTCTATTTTTACTTTTTTATTACTTTTAATACTAATGTAATTATGTCTTGTATCTCTAGAAAAACTATTATTCTCTAATCTTACTATCTTTCTTCTTTATATTCTTTATTATTATAATATGTGTTCTCTACTATTATTACTATTCTACTTAATTTTATAGTACCTATTTTAGGCTGAATGTATACGTTAGTTAAAGCTTAACATAGTAAAAATAAAAGGCAGTTTTAAAAAGAATATAGGTATATATAAGTCTAAATATATTAGCTATAGCTAAAGTTAGATAATCAACACTTTACTTACGTACAAGAATAAGATAAAAATAAAGTAAGATAATATAATTTAGTTGGTTTCTAAATTAGACACCAGGTGCAGTACAGGCGCGCTGGTACGTATTATAAAAAAAATAATCTATAAAGAATACTTTAATTTCTTTAATATATATATATCTTATTTCTTCCTACTAAGATTATACTCTAACTATATTAAAAGAGCCATTAGAATAGAGTATTATACTACTTATTTCTCTTAATAAGAGTCTATTAATACTAATACTAATATTTCTTATATCTCTTTTATATTCTTTACTCTATTATCTTTATTGCTATATCTCTTATATGATATGGCTACTTCTAGATTAGGGTATTAATAAATAAAGAAATAGGTATAGTAAATGCACTATATTATTTTCCGTAGTTATAGATTCTGCTAGGTATTAGAGAGAATAGTAAGCTACTAATATTAAGCATTATAAGCATAAAATACTTGTTAGAGAAAATTAGTTACTATGCTTAAAGAGTAATATAAATATTTAGCTTAAATATTATAAAAGAGTATAGAAATTACTTGCGTCTTTTAATAGAGATATTTTAAAAAAATCTTTTATTACTAATATTTAGTTAACTCTATTTTAGACCTTACCTATTATTCTTAGCATAATTATATTATTCTATTAAATATTCTAGAACTTTTATCTAAGCATTTAGTGTCCGTAATTGACTTATCTTTTATTTCTAAATAACTAGTTAACTTTACTGTTAGTGTTTTTTCTAATAATAATCACACTATTAACTATAAAAACTATAGTAAACTATTTTATATTTTTTATATTTAAGTTTATAAGCGTGCAGAAGAAAGCGCCTAGCTAAGAAAATAATAAGCTTAAAAGAGATATATAAATATAGAAAGTAATAATAATATATAAATAAAAAAGCTATAGTCACGCGTCGCTAAGAATAGTTACTATATAATAATTACTAAAGACAAGTCTTATTATATAAATAATAAATATAGTATAAGATAAGGATAAATACGTTATAAAGTCTATCCTATAATTCTAATAACTACTATTAAATATTTAGAGGTAAACTACTATATAATCTAATTAATTCTAGTAATCTTATATTAGTTTCTTTTTTACTTTCTATTATCTACTACCCTCACATAAAGTCTAGCTATGGAATTATTACTAGAAAATACATATATTAAGGCTGGGAGTATTATATTCTTTATATCTTAATTATATCTCTATTACCTAAGTAATTCTTTATAGTTGATGTAAACCAATAAAATTCTAATACAGGGGACATGTAGTTTCTGTTTATTTATATACAAGTAAACTTAAATAGCTTTATTAAGTAAAGTAAAAAAGTAAAACCACTATAGTATTATAGAGTTAAGAGAACTATTTATATTTCTAGAAGATAAATTAGAAAGTACTCAGTCATCTATTTTTTATATATTATAAGTAAGATTAAGTCTAAACTATAATATAGATATTATTCTTATATTATTATAATAAACGCCTATAGGAGATATAGATAGATTTCTAAGTAGTTAAAAGCAGTATTTATACTATCTATTCTATAAAACGTATAGGCTAAAGATATAAATTCTACGTAAAAAAGTATATAACTATTCTATGTATTAATATTACTATTATTATAAAAACTAGATTAACTTACTACTAGAGTAGGTTAGTAATTATTTAAGGGAGTATCTACTTTATATACTTACCTAGTAGTAATAGTTTTTTTTTTAGTAAGTAGAAAATAAACCCACATAATTGCCCCTAAGACTTTATTTTCTGTTATTTCGTAAAATTAATCTGTTTTGCTATAAGTGTGGGCATAGATACTTATAATATCTCTAATACTATATAAAATAGTAATCTTATAAGTATTATTATTTAATTTAATGTATTTTATGTATTTCGGGGGACATGCGCCCTTTTTGATTATATACTAGTTAAATATATTAAATAAAGTTAAAAAAGTATAGTCTTAAAAAATATTCTAATTAATCTCTATATTATTATTAGCTAAGTTAATATTTATAATAACATACTAGCGTTATCAGCAAGCTAGGTGAATAAAAAATAAAAATTTTTACCTTAAAATATATATAAAGAATAATTTGTTTGGATTCTACTTTTAGTTAGATAAGCTTATACTAGTAGCTATGTTATAGTTTTAAAATATTACTATAAAAATTAACATCTCTAATTCCTACCTTATTTTAAGTAATAGTAATGGTAGAAGATTATTTTAAAGACTTATATCTATCTTTCCCTTATCTTACTAAATATTAATATTTATACTAGTAATATAGGAAATACTAGAGAGATAGAAATGCTAAATAGAAATACCCTTTCTAGTATATATTAAGTAGTCTAGATTAATATATTTACTTTTTTTTAAAAATCTTTTTATTAGTACTGCCTTTATTATAATCACTACTGGCTACTTAAATACGCATGGCTATAAAAATTCCGTGATATTTATAAAAAGCTTAAATAAAAATCTAGCTATTAGCATAAGCAACCTCTTAACTCCGTTCTCTATATTAAAAATAGTTAATTATAATTTTACTAAATTATTAAGATAGCATTTAAATGATTTTTTATTCTTTATATAATTGTGTTTTAATAATAGCGTAAATATATCTAAAGCTTATAGCTAAAACTCTAGAATATCTTATAACCATAATATTATTTACAGAAAGAATTATTAGTAATAGCGGAAATAGTTATAATAGACGAAAACTATAGTTAGACTACAGCCAGTTATGCACGGGAAGTAAGGGAATTTTTAATAGAAAAAGTTTTTATATAAATAAAATAAAAACTATTACGTACGCACATTACCATTAAAGGCTAATAATAGTAAGTAAATAAATTAGAAATCTAGAAGACTTATACTAGTAGTAATAGATTAATAAGACTAGATAATTAAGTAATATAATAAGCACGTCCATTAGCCTTTAGCATGTTCTATTATAGAATATTAAAAAAGATAATAAAAGCTACCTAATAATTAGCAGTTTATAAATTATGTAGCTGTTTAGTAATTATATAATATATAATTTAACTTTACTAATTAGTTACATACTTCTTATTAAGTAACTTTATTTATTTTGTTTAAAAGCAAGCTGTATTTACAGATTAATAAAGATTCATTACTTAATTTTATCTTCGGCTTTAAGTTAATAATAGGGAAAGATTACTTTAATTCTATAGAATAATTTAATATATTATTATTTAACGTATACTAAGTCTCTTATACTTTATTATAACGACTTAGAAAAATTCTTGACAATGTAACTCTAACGTAATTATTTATTCTTTTATACTAAGCTAAATTTATTAGTTAATTATTACTTAGTATAGTAAAAACAGCCTTTGTATTACCTTTTTCTTATTAGGTACTTAATGCTTTTTTAGTCTATTCTATAGTCTTCCTATCTATATTCTATTAGTAATACCTGTTATGCTTTACTAACTAAATTTATTAAAAAGAAAATCTAGTACTATTATCTTTTCATTAGAATAAATAGCTTATCTAGATAGATGAGTATACTTTTAATTTTATAAGAGTTAACTTACAGATAAAGATTTGAAAACGTATTAGCTTAATATAGCCTAGCTTAAGTTTCTATAAATTATATTCATATTACCGTATGTTACTGTATAATACTAAAAGGGGACTACTTATATAAGGCTTGTTATAGACATGTTACTCTGCGCAGTAGTAGCGTACCTAAAAGGCAGATAATCCTTTATATATTTTAAAGCTACAAAGAGTTTTGATACTTCTTAGGAGTCTATATTAATATAAGCTTTATAAACTCTAGTGCTTATGAAATTAGAAGGCATTCTACCTAGCTTAGTTTACGCTAATATTTCCAGGCCTAGGCCTTAGTGCCGATAGTCGTGAAAGCATATACATAAGTGAAATGCGTATTATGGCAGTATGTGGCATAGGCCTTAATTACCTGCCCCTCTATAAGCTCTATCTTTAAGTTAGGGATGTTTAGCTTTTTCGCTTCATAAAAGCACAAGACTCTAATTGCCTTTATACTAGCTTTAAAGTATCTGAGCTGTGTATTAACACGCCGCGCTGAATCTAATTTCTCAGAAACCAGTTTTTCCCAATTATATAAGAACCATTTTTCAGGGAAGTGTGTATTAAAAAAGTAGGTCCAGAATAACATAGACATATGTTTATATACGGATTTAACTTCCTTATAAATTATTTAAAGGTAGGGATCGGTAATGAGAGATATATTTAGCAGTAGTATAAAAACACCATAGGGTTTTTTAGCGTTTAATTAAAGACTAATCGTTTAAAGAGCCAGGAGGAGAACCTATAGTTTATATATTATACTTATTCCATCACTTCCTACTATAAGCGTAAGATTTAAAGACACAATATAATACTAAGATATCTAATAGCTAATTAAAAGAGAATAGACGGGAAGCTTCTAGCCTAATACGGGCTAGAAAGTTTAGGGGTGTCATGCCCTTAATAAACTGTACGCCCTTTATAAGCTAGATCTATCACTAATTAAAGAATGCCTAGTATTAGGTAGCAGCGCTTAGTGTGGTTCTTATTTTACTATTAGTAGAGTAGAAATTACACCCCTATATCACTACTAGCCTCCTGCGGGTTGTAGTGGAAAGTAGCTACTATTAGCTTTAAGGTGCCTCACACCTTTACTAGCTTCTAACTCTTAGTAAACCTAGATAGCAGGCAGCATCACGTCCTGACCGGAGAGACTACTACGTGGCTTAAGAAAATAAACATATAATATGAGTTTCGGTTTCTCTGATAGTCGTAGTAGAGCAGCACTTATAGTATAAACAACTCTAGGACATGCATATATACCACGCGACATTTATTCAGCCAAGTAGAAGTTATATAAGCGCAGGTATTAATAATTGAATTAACTAGCGCATACAGCGTAAGATAGTAATTTGATTTCATCACGTATAAGCCGTTTACAGTTACATACTAATTTATGCCTTAAATAAGGACAGGCCATGACTACGCAATTCCTTAAGGCATCGTTTACCAAAGATCCTAAGAGGCTATATACAGGCGGTGAAAAGGGCCATATGGATCTAGTAAATCTAATTCATAGACTAAGGCTAATGTAATGTTAAAATGCGCGTTATTACAGGCGCCTTACCTATTCTACTACTAGACAGATGCTCTTAGCATGCACGTGACGTTCCGCGCTGAAAAGTTTTAATAGTAGGGTATAGATTTTAAGGGCAAAACCGGCCGCAGCCCCGCCTATAAGGGGTGGCTGCTTAGTAGCTTTTCATATAAACTCTCTATTAGGTACCCAACAGCTGAGAGCAGTGGTGCACTTTATTAACTCAGTAACACATTTATGTTCCTTTACACTCTTCCTTTAACTCTACTTCACTAATCGCTTGCACCGTAGTCTAGTAAAGTCGCTTTACGTTTTAAGTCTATGATCTACCTCTTTCTGCGCTTCTTACCTGCTCCATTTGCAAAAGCCACCCACAAGTAGTGTTATTACATTCATCCAAAGTAAACATCCGCCGAGTATCCCATCTATGGCTATGAATATGCTGATATGTCATTACGCGAATTATAGCTTTCCTTTTCTAACTAACTTTGTCTGCTAATAACTTGAGCCTTCCTTACGCCTGGTTCGGTCCTCCCCTGACCCACTGCCTTTCACTATCTACTATTATATACAGCCACAATCTACATTCGTGTCCCTTAAGTTGCGCAAAAACAGGTAACTATCTACGTCTCCAAATCAGAGTAACCGCCATTTACATTAAGCTGAATACGGAACAAGCTGCTTCATCCACTATACTACGGTAGCTGAGATTATATGATCATAGTCTTCCTTAGTTCTTATATTTCTACTGGTCTGGTGATAAGCACTTATATTAATGTATTTTTCAGGTATCGTACCCCCTACGCGATCAAGAGTCAAGCTCAAGCATCATACATTAAACGTTCCTTGAATCAAACGTCCGGCTAGGAATCTAGCTTATTACTCTAATACCTGAGATAGGATTAACTTTAGCATATTTTCAAATGTCTGCTAATTCTAACGCGAAGGAACCCAGGCCGAACAAACCAACAACAGGGACTATGAATCCATCCGATATCATACTTTCAAAGCTGTCGATTACGATAGACTTATGTCGTGGAAGGCTGGATTAGGCCGCATTGGTATGGGAATAAGCGAGATTACCTTTTAGAAGATAGATAAGGACACAGAGGGCGTGGTTCTTCCTGGCGGGCGGAGGGTACTCATGACAGACACGAATTTCAAATTGGTTTAAAAAACTTAGCTAGGATATGCTTCTCCTAGAACGTACCAACCTTTCTCGAAATTTAACGTCACTTCTAACTTAGAATTGTCGCTACTGTCTTTGCCACTGGGAAAAGACACATCTACGGCGCTAGTACATGCTAACATTCCTATCCTCTCCTCTTCCTTTCTCTGATTGCTGGTTTTCATAGCCTTGAAAAGGTAGTCACCTAGCATGGTCCTTAAGTCTTCGACTAATCTCATCTTTGCTTCAGAAATGGCGTTCCCGATTGATGAACATAGCCAGACCTCTAACTTGAAATCCTTGTCTTCTTTACGAGCGGGGTGCAAGCGCACAGTATTAGTAAGTGTCATTGGTCCCATGTCCTCTTCCCAATATCTCATACGACTCGCCTTTATACCTGCAAAAAGGTAGCTTCTAAGAATACTCTCTAGCTTTTCCACCTCAGCTAACCTCGCCATCCAGGCCATTTCTATGTCACTTGCTTTAATCTGGCCGGCATTCTGCGCCTAGGGCACTACTCTGAAGTTAGTAGCCCTAGGGTTAGCCTCCTCTGTAGCTCTTCCTTAGTATATGGGCCTAATTAACAGTTAGGAAAGGGGTGAGTTAAGACTCAATGCGTTTCCCGCCTGAAGATTGACATCTGCTGGGGATTTAGTAGCCTTAATAGATCTTGCCCGGATCACGCGATTACAGTCAGCTAAGGTGTTGGACTAGCCTTCCTAACTAGCTCTATATTTGCGTTTTGAACCCGTTCTATTGCCCTCATTGACGCAGCTCAGCTGCTTTAACACATGCAGATGACTGACACAGGAGGAAATCCAGGCTTCTCACTTCTTTAACGCTAGAATGCTCTCTACCGCAAAAGATATTACACACTCTATAAGAAATTAGTATTAAATTAGTAGAAGAAGAACTAGCATACCAAATGCAGCTACTGCATGCTGTGTGGTGGGAATTCTAGATACTGCTATGAGCTCGCTCTGCGTCTTATTAGAAGAAGTAGTAGCATTAACACCACCGTCTACAGGAGTGTGCTGCTTGTTAATATTATCTTGATAATAAAGCAAAGCTAGGCTTCTGCTTCCTTAAGGTTGCCGGCCCTTATTATTAATAATAGTTTACAAATCTACATCGTTAGCTTTCTATCCACAGAAATTGTTAGTTACTGCATTCTGTATTATGAACGACTTCTTGCTTACGTCTTCCTACTGAGGTGGAGTTTCGACCTCTCTGTTGTACTGCAAATTAATTAGTTAGATGCACCATTAGAACACAGGGAATTAACATGCCCTAGGCTGACTGAATTTAGTTATTAGCTTGCTTAGCTCTTTATGCTGTATCATCATACGGCACGTCTTACTCTACTAGACATTAGTAGTTATACTTTAAAAGGCATAATCTACCCACCAGGAGCAATATCTGCTTCTGAAATTATTCATTTACAGGCTGGAGAAATAGAACTGCTAACGGAATAGCTATCCCATAGCCAATTAGCGACGTTAGTCAGCTCTTTTAGGTATAAGACTCTTAACTATTATTTGCAAAGAGTTAGAAGCAGGCTCTTCTAGTCAACTGTAGCGAGCTGCGTAATAGTTGTGGCCTAAGTACACAAAAACAAAACCTCAGTACCTAAGCCTGATCTGATGTCAGCTAAAAGGTCGTGCACTCTTGTCCATCTACCCTAACGCTAAGAGGATCCGATCTTCAAAGAAGCTTTATCCTTAAGTAGGTTATGCATAGATTCAAACCTTCTTAATTAAGAAGTTGTTAATAGATAGGTATTTTCCTTAAACGTGACTCTTTCTGCCTTAAGCTGCTCAACTAACCAATCACTCAATTTTACATCCTTTAATATAGAAGTTACTTAAGTGACAAGAGAACAAATAAATGCAAGCGAAGTAAAGAGTAATTAACTAGAGGGGTATAATGTTCTAGGTGATTAATCAAAGAACAATGGAGTAGAGTAGAGTGGAGATAGCTGTTAAGGTATAAAGTAAAGAGCTTATAGAGGTAGCCGCGGAACACAGGGAATGACAATAGGTGGAGAGAAAGAGAATAGAATAAAGTAAAATAGAGAGGCAGAGTCCTTGTGTCCTCTAATCGGTATTTACTATACCCAGTTTCCGACTTTTAACCGCTAACTACGCGGTCCTCTTTAAACTACCATCTGAAGCAAGCTAATTATATCTAACGGTATGCACTACCTAACTATGTTAATATATATCCGCTTTCTTATTAACTTCGCAGTTATATCTTTCTTAGCATTATGAGAATGAAACTAGCATTCCGTATGCAAGTCTTGTGATAAACTCCTATAGCTAAGGTAGGATAGCGCCCACCGGATTTGCATAGTCCAGATCTATAAGTAGATAATATGCCTTGTTTTTGCTACTACCTATACCCTTACAGCACCCATCCCGCATGTTATATGAATAATGTGAACTAGCGATTCAGGTGTAAGCTGTTGATGTGTTAAAGATAATTAGCATATACTCTATAACCTAACTTAATTAAGCTTTTAAATGCATCGCATAGCACTATCACCAATAGATTTTCCGGCAGCGCATTCTGGATGAGTTAAATGAAACACGACGTAGTAGGTATTCACGGCGCAGCAGTAGTCATGATAACTATGGTTTGGATATACTCTCTGTAATGATTGAAGCCTGGATTCAAGCTGTAAGTGAGCTACGCAAGTCATGTATTCTTAGCCGCTAGAACAAGGCATGAGGGAACGTTCTAACCAGAGCAATGACACCTCTTTCTTACCATCAACTAGTAGAGAGAACTAGTATTCTGTATGCAAGCTTCGCGATAACTCCACAGCCAACGTGAGATAGTACTCATGGCTTGCTTTCAAGCGCATCTGAACGATATTAACATGCATAACCTGCTCCTCCCGGGTTATCTTACCCTGCAGACGAATGCTAGAGCTTAGTATATGTTAAGAGAAAAAGAGGCTGTCTCATGAACAGGAATGTAAGACAAGGGGTGGCTTAAGGCTTACAGGAAGAAAGTAAGGAAGGTTTCATTACAACAGTTCAGTTCGCAATAATGTGAGTCCAAATTGGTGCCTGGTAGTAGTCAATTAGTCTACAAGCCCCTTCATGCCAACAAATATCACTATAATGTGGGGAGTAATGTCCGGGTTGCTTTCGCGGCCACGTTTAATAGGAGCAGGGGATAATAAGTAATAGAGGAAGCTTACTAGGTATAAAGGCTCATAATGAACCCTAAGGCTTAAAGGCATTTCGTAATTGTTAGCGACTATTTATTCTTAGCCACATTACCTTTTTATACACCTATTTATTCTGCCTATCTAATACCATTCTCTGGTCTCTATGCACGGCGAAGTTTAACTTGCCCTTATAATCCACAATAGGATAGCCACCCAAAGGTAAGAACAAGTAGCCCCTTTCTAAACAGTATATTCACATTTATATAGGAGACTATCTTAACTGTTTCTCTATACTTTTAGCAGTGTTGCTAGCATCACCGCTTATTATACTAAGTGGCTAATTAGATACTTCTATCTTAAGCACTACTACTTTAACTAGCTAAGAGAATAGTGCTTCTACTTTAAGTACTACTATTTTAACTAACTAGGTAAATAGTGCTTCCACCTTAAGCACTACTATTTTAATTAACTAGGTAGATAGTACTACTACCTCTGCTAATAGTAGTAATTATTAAACTAAAAATAGTACTTTAAATAATACTACATAATATTCATAAGGGACCCCTTTAATTTCTATAGACTCTTTTATATAGACTGCTACTAGAGGCAATGCTTTAGAATATCTTAATACTCTCTCTAAACGTCCTAAGAGTAAATAGGGAATCTAGTGACTTAATTAATTAACTATACTTAAAAGAGAATACTTAATAAGGCTCTATTTTTTATTATTATTACTTAATATAGTAAATAACTAATTAATACCACTAGTATTATTATAGAGTACTATTTTATATAGAGGAAAATTATTCTTTTATAAAGCTACTAGTAACGCGACTCTGCCTTATATGTCTAATTACTTAAACTTTAACTTTAATAGAGTTTAGATATTATATTATGATCTTTATTATTAACTCTTTTTAAATTAATAAAAGCTATACTGCACTTGCTATTATATATGTCTATAATTCTTCTAACTATTACTATACCTCTATAACCTTAAAATTTTTCGTAAGATCTTAAGAGTTACATGAATATGACTTTACTATACTTCTATATAAGGTTATTTTTATAATACTATGTTTAGAAAAGCTAGCCTATAAGACTACTCTGCTATTAGAAGATAAAACTAAGGTACCTAATAAGAATAAGAGAATGAAATTATTTAAATATCAGTAAACAAAGAAATACAATAATTTAGTTTAAGAGTTTTTTAAGATTAAAGTATATACGGAAATAAAATTACTACATAACTATATTACTAACTATATTAAAGGTAGATGATGTTTAGTATGCTTTAGTAATATATATAAAAATAATAATTCTAAAGAAAAGACTTAATAAAAAACGTTCTCTACTAATATTACTTCTTTTTAAGAACGGCTAGATAATTATATTACTAAACTAAGCCGTTATTCTTATATCTATTTAAATCTCTAGGAATATACTTAAGTTATTTACTGATCCTAGGATTATTCTAATATTACTATTTTTAAAAAGAAAACTTTAGATCCGGAATGACGTAAGAAAAATAGAGAAGATAGCTATTATAGTAAAATAGAATAGCTACCTAGCTTAATAGTATTACTCTTTAAAAGCGTTAGCTTTTAAATAGAGCTAGCTAAAATTCTATTTCTTATAATACTAAGCCCTATATTACTACTGAAAGGGGAAGGGGAACAAGTAGAAAATTAAGATATTATATAAACTAAGTATTAAAAAGTATAGACATACTGAAAATAGCTAATATAAGTTAAATATATAAAATTCCGTGTTTCCCATACGCAAAAAATCCTGTGTGTATGTAGATAATAAAGTATTATTATCTATAAAGTCTACTAAATCCTATTTAACTTAATAGTTAGTTACTTTACTTTTATTATACTAACTAGAATTATTAAGCACCTGTGTGCTATGTGGCTCCTAGTTATTATTTCTATTAAATATAACTTATTTTAAGTTCTGGTCTGGTAATCCTTCCTAAGTGTAAACTAAGTTTATAAGTTAAGAAATATAAATTTAATTCCTCTAGAAGTCTAAGCTTTATACTGTCTTATTATACTAGTTAGAACTATTAAGTACTAATATACTATATAGTTTCTAGTTATTATTCTTATTAAGATACTAGCTAATTTAGTTTAGATATTTATTAATATTAGCTATGCCAACCTTATCAGGTATTTCCGTATAACTATTATACTTAATTAAATTAATGATTATAGGAGTTAAGTAGACGTCTTAATATAAGCTAGCTTTTATAAATAAATTATCTAGCTCTTTACAAGTTCCTAGTAGTTTATTAACTAAGTTATAACTGTATATTTATTACTGTATTTACTTCAGAAATAAACCCACCTTAAATATAGTATAGAGATAAGACTTATTATCTTTTTATAATATCTTTTATTTCTTATAAACTTATAACTGATATCTAATCTTGTTCTATTTAGTATTAGAGCTTTTACTAAGAGTTAAGCTTAGCAGAAATAGTGTATACTCTAGAAGCTAAAAGTTAATATATATTTTAGATATATAGAATAAACTATTTAAAGCTAGAGCGTTTATAATAGGAGGTAGCTATTACTCTAAAAATAAGTTACATTCTTATAAAAGCTAAGCGCTTATTAGTAATAATAAGTATAAAATAATATACCGTTCTAAAAGAAACTATACTGTTAAGAAGAATACTTAAAGATTTTTAACTATTTATCTCCTATATTTAGCTGTAGAGTATAAGCTAATATATTATATATCTAAAAGTCTAATATACCAGAGATAGTCTCTAGCTGTATGTATATAAGTAATTTTAAAGCTAGACTCTTATATTTTTTTAATTCCTAAAGCTTTTCTTAACTTAGCTAAGGTAAATTAAAAACAAAAGAAATCCTCAAACACTTAGCCAAAAATTTAAGACTGTAAAAGTTAGTTATTAATAAAATATAAAAAATATTAAATTTATTTATTTCTTATAAGGATTAGAGTAATTGTTAATAAAAGTGCTAGATTATATTCTTTAATTAGCTAAAAAATATTCTCTTACTTAATATTTCTCTTAAAGCTCTTATAAAGAGATAATTGTTCTTTAGTGTTTAGCTTCTTATAGTTAGAATATACTACTACTATCATCACCTTCTAGTAGTTCCTCTTAAGAAAATAAGAGTTAGTTTATTTTAATGTCTTAATAAGTTTCTTAAAGCGATTTACTAAATTGACTTTATGAAAAGAGTCCTAGTATAAATATAGTTTATTCTTTAAGTTACGTAAAGCGTTATAGAACTACTGCTTACTAGAAATAAACTTAATAGTTTTAAAAAATATATTTAGGTTCTCTAACCATGACTTAAGGTTTACTTAGGGCGTTTTTAATGTCTTTTTCTATCTTTTACTAATCTTATCCCAGAGATTTCTAACCTGCTTATTGAAATCTTTAATTAATTTATTATCTAGATTATTTATATCTTAGCTATTTGGATCTTGTTTGTCTGCGTTTCATCTAACTAGTAGAGTCTAGAATATTATTATATTCAAATTTCTTTTAGAACGTTCTAAATAAGTCTATAAAAGGTTTAGACTAAAAACTCCTAACTTCTTAATTCTACTAGGCAAATTCATAGCATAACTTATTATAATATTAATTAACTTATCTTAAGTTTTAGTCTACAGTATGCGGATCTTAGGGTTAGTGGATATAATATATTAAGAAATTTTCATCATATTCTAACGTAAAAGAGCTGGTGGATATAGAGAGACTTTAAATATATTATAACATAAAAAATACTAAGGGCGTGAAATAGCTATTAATATAAAAAATTAAAGAAAATAGTTAGCATATTAACTTAAAGTTAACTT
This sequence comes from Zopfia rhizophila CBS 207.26, assembly GCA_010093925.1. Classification (NCBI taxonomy): domain Eukaryota; kingdom Fungi; phylum Ascomycota; class Dothideomycetes; family Zopfiaceae; genus Zopfia; species Zopfia rhizophila. The sequence goes on from ML994775.1 coordinate 84,036, forward strand.
GTTAACTATTTTCTCTAATATAGTAGTTAGGAGCTTTAGTGCAGCTGTAGTGCTAATTAAGTTTAAATAGAATATAATAATATTAGCTAGACGCCTTTTTAAGTTTATGCTTTATCTAAAATTATTTTTTATTTAACCTTACAAAATTCATTCTCTTAACTATCTTAATTTAATTATTAATTTAATTACTTACCTTTACTCTTCCTTTTAAAGAGGGTTAATTGGACTTTTTTTTATATCTACTACTAATTAACAAAACACTATACAGGATAATGCTCTTAGAAATAAAAAATCCCTACACTTTTAAATACTTCTTTTATTATAGAAACTAACTTAAGATTTTAATAGAATATTAGTTTAGCAGCTAGTAAGGGTAAGCTCTAGTTTTTAATATTATATTAAGTATATTACTTAATATAGCTAAGATATCCTTTAACTTATTATCTTATTACTATTATTTAGTCCTTACTAGTTATCTTTCTATAAGATTAGTTATTTAGTTACCTATATTTAAGTTCTTTAATAAGTTAATTATACTTCTTATAGTAGTACCTAAGCTATGCTGTACTTTATTTTTAGGCTTTCTTCTAAACAAGTCTTATAATAGTTTTAAATAATAATAATAATTAGAACTAAGCTTTTTTTTTAAGTAATATATACTATAATAAGCCTCCTATCCCCCCTGTGCTTACTTTAACTTTAGTAAATAATATAAAAATATATACTTCCTATTAATCTATAGCTAATCTAACTATATATTTCTAGAGTAAAATCTAAATTACTATAATTATAGAAATTATAAATAAGGGACTAAATAAGAAACTAAAATAGTCTATTCTAGGTAATTATAATAGAATATATTATTAAGTTAACGGGACTACTGTGTTAAAGAATCTTATTAAATAGATTAACTATAATAATAAGATATAAGAAAATATAGTCTTTAATTCTATTTTTATATTATGCTTTATTATTCCTACTTTGCTGTATATAGCTACCTATAGAAGGAAAAAGTGCTAGAGTAACTAAGAATATATATATAAAAAAGTATCTTATTTAGCGTTTAAGAGCTAACATAGAAAATATAATATTCTTAACCTAATATTTCTTAAAGTTTTATACTATTTATTATTATTATAGGTTTTTTTTATCTACTTTTATTGAAAGAGCCTATCTAGATAGTGCTATGCGCTTTAGTGCTATTTATATTCTTTATACTCTATACCTTTTTTTATATTATACTTTTTAAAAATATAATATCCGATATGGCTCTTATAGAAATTATTAGTTATATCTTAAAGTAAAAACTACTATAAAATTAAATTATTCTTATTTTTTTATTTCTTTTTATATCTAACTATGAGTATGATAGCTTATTGTTTCGTAATTATATAAAAAAACTCTTTAAACTAATTCTTAATATGGAATTAAGTTTATAGAAACGTATTAGCAGCATCTCTATCTAAAAGAAGATAATTAAAATAACTATCTAGTTTACTACTAATTATATACTATATTATGAAAATACCTAGATAAAAGTATTCCTAGAAGAAGTGAAATTAATTACTAGAGACTATCTTACTAAGATAGGTGTTACTAAGCGTTATTTTAAACTATATATTATATAGAAACTTTAGCTAGTTCTGAATTTAAATAGCTAAGTTAGAGTTAACTTATATAAAGAAATACATTAGGGCACTTTTTTTGACTTTTATTATCTTAACTTTTATTAGATCTAGAATATATCCTTTAAGAATCACTAATATATACTCACGATATATTTAGATAAACCTATAGATAATAATCTTTCTATTATTTACTATTCTATTTTATTACGGGAGTGGTTCATGGGTACTGCTAGGATAAAATTTCTAAAATAGAATATATTAATAAATAATAGCCTAACGTGAGGAACTTTAATATCTTTAAAAACAACAAAATCAAAAGTAGATTTAGTTATAATAGGCTAGAAAAAATAAAGTTAATATAAAACAAAGATATTAGCTACCTATCTTAAGTAAGTGTTTTTCTAATATTAGATATAATACTAGCTCCTTTTCTTTTCCTAGTTTAATATAGGTTAGATATTTTCTATATTTAGTATAAATAAATATCTATACAAATAAGAAGACATACTATTCTATAGTTATTAGTTATAATTATTTACTTTATTATATACCTTTACGGATATGTGACTATACTAAAGCTTACTATAAATATTCTTATCTCTAGTATATAGTAAGAGCTTGGTACACAAAATACGCGGAGATATATAAAAGATATCTAGTAAATATAATCACTCTATAAGAGTAAATACTTAAGTTATTTAATATATAGCTAATACTTTATTTAGAGAATACTAGCTTAATAAAAACTGTAGTTCGTCTTAGTAGTTTAAATAGCAGCCTAAATAAACTAATATAGGAATTCTTTTTAAGGTGACTGTATAAATACATTCTTACTTCTAAAGACACTAATAAGTAGAGTCTTATTTTTATTTAAATAATTATCTCTTATATAAAGTATTAAGCCTGAGACTTGTATTCTTTTCTAAAGTATATTATTTAAAATTAAAATTATAGCATATTTTCAGGAGAAGCGTAAGGTGAAGTTTGAAATATATAAAATAAATAGCTAGTTAAGTATAGTACTATTAACTACCTCTTTTAAGATAAGAGTTTATTAGTATTTATAGTTTCTTACTATAGGCTATATCCTGTGTATCTAATAGGCTATAAAGAGTAGAAAAGTTTTCTTAACTAAAATTTACTTAGTAATTCTCATAGTTCCCTTTAACACAATCTAAAATATATAGTAAAATTAAATAAAAATATATTTATAAGTAGGAATCTGATATTATTATTATATAAATAAGTACTTAAGCCCTATCCCTAGCTATATTCTATACCTTAAGTTTAGAATTTTTTTTAGTTTTTTTAGTTAGTAGCTACGGTAGTCTTGATAGAATTATATAATAATTAAGCTAGTATATATTTAGCTACTTAAAGTAAGTATTTATATACTAACTTATATACTATAAACATGAATCTTGTAGCTACCTTATAGTAGGAAACATTTACTAGGTAAGGATATTATTTTATATTATAAAAATATCTTTACTCTCTAATTGCTTATTTATACGCTGAAGAGTCGCTTACTTTTTATTTATAGAAACTAAAGTCTAAGTAGTCTATCTTTACGTAAGATTTATAGCTTTAGTGCGTATAAAGTTTTATACTATTTTATTAACTTAAGCTAACTAAGCTTATATCTATATATATTAAGAACTATTTTTATTTAATTAGTTATAGTTAGCAGTCCTCTGTGCCTCTTTACTACTTATATTAATACTAAGTATAATAATAAGCTTAGTCTTTATATATTATAGTATAGATATAGGTTAATAAAATAAGTTAACTCTATTTTAGCTATACTAAGATAGGAAGAGAAGAGATATAAAGGGGGTTTATCTCTAAATAGAGTAGTATATAGCCTAAGTATAAGCTAGCTATACTTTAAGCTCTATACTAAATTATAGCTAGTATAGCTAGTTATAATATTATATAGTTTATAGTAAGTAAAGTAAGTAGCACTGTTATATTACTTCTTTTCTAAAAAAGACTTATTTTTAAGTCTCTAGATTATAGTTTCCTCTTTGCTAATTTCTGTACTACTTTTGTTTTTAAAGTTATTTTATTATTCTCCTCTGTTACTTCTAGATTCTTCTTTGTTTTATATGCTTTTAACTAGGCGTCTAGTTGTGCTAGCGGTCCTGCTTTCTCTAGATAGGCCTTATAATAATCTCTTACCTTATATAAAGCATCTATAAAGCCTTAGGCATTATACTAGACAGGATTTAAGTTATAAGCTAGCTAGAATACTTTATACTATAGTTAGCTATAGAATAGACAGCTATTAAGGATTTCCTATACTAGCTACTTAAAATACCCGTTAACCTTAATAGACGGTTCCTTAGGTTTAATTTAGCTAGATAGTAAGTAAGTAGAAGTTTTCTATAAATAGTTTATATAAAAGACATTAAGCATACGCATATATAGTAATAGCTTAAGGTAATAGAAATATCCCTTTATGCCTATAATAGAATAGGGTTTATATATCTATTAGTTTAGCTTCTAGCTAGATTAGCTAGTAGTAAAGCCCTTAAGTATAATATATATTTTATTTTCTATAGAGAAGTTTAGCTTACAGCGCTTCTTATTAGCCTATTAAGCTTATTACTCTTATACTTAAGTAATC